>JAUTBT010051288.1:0-15854 GCA_032361225.1 Lepetodrilus schrolli | reverse complement strand
ATGGTCAAAACCAGCGGTGTACTCCCGATTACCCCATATCTCCGTATACCGGCCGATCATTGTGACCAAAGCATTACTGGTAAATATGTATAACAAAAGTATATATTGTATAATTATAACACTTACTACTATTGACAAGCAGCACTAGAACAATAATTAAGCTTTCAAATGTGAACAATTCATGTGTACTGGTGTTTATAACAATTATTGACAATTACTTTGATCAATTATATTTATTTTCTGCAACCGACCATTCATAATCTCTAATTATTATTATTTTTATATTGGACCCGACCGACTGGCCAAAATATAAAATTATATTTATTTATATTTTCGACTGTCTGAGCCAAAATTATAGAAAAATCTGTAAACCAAGTGATCAAATAAATATGGCCTTAGTGAATCGGATTCGCCATTTACTACAGACACAACATAAATATAGGAATATTGCACTAGCCCTCTAGCTCAGGCCATTTCTTCCAATGCTAAAGGTATCCTAAGGGCTAGTAGAAATTCATGTTTTTTTTATTGAAAACATTTGTTATTTGTATCACTATTCGGGCTAGTAAGTTTCTATTGCTGATCTCATCTCAGTGGTTAGTTAAGTGGTAGTGTGTCAGACTGAAGCTTGAAGGTTCGAGTTCGATGCTGGCATTCAGTATGTCCTCCACGGGTGAGAACGGTTTTACATGCAAGATTTGAAATGCAATGTTGTCAATAGCTACTTGTGTACGGCATCATCCTGGGTTTGTCTGTACCATCCTTTGCTCTTACTGTGAGACAGTTGTTACAGGTTTTCCTCCCACTAGTAACAAGTCAATGCTACAGAATGGTATAAAATCTAAACTAGGCCACGATATTACCTCATATCCACATTTTGTGTGATAAGATTATCAGGATGAAATATTTTTTTCTTATTTAAACTGACAAATATATGTAACTAAATTGATATAAATTTTTTTGTGACACATATAAACTCAAATTTACATTAACAAGCTAGAGTAGAAAATTTAATAATGGGACATGTCCATTGTCATTGTAATTAAAATCAGATGTACAGCATACCACGTATACATAGTATCTGAAGTTAGTTATCTTGGGGACATTCCAAACCTATATTTAAAGTTACTAGTCCTGTCAGAATTTGATAATGTTGATCACTGTAAGATTTTATTTCATTATGTTCCTTAAATATAAAATTATCAAATGATAATTTATGACAGGTCGTTTATTGTTTCACACTGCATGCATAGCGTGACTTGAACAATTTGAAACAATGCCTATCTCCCACCAATATAACTACCACCTGTAAGCTTATCCCTATGTTGCATGTAACAGTGTTGGATTGAGAGGCTACACTGATAATGCAGGTAACACGGGTGTCAAGTTGACGCTAAGCCACATATCCTATCCTGGGGTAGCATGGGGTGTCCCTTTTCCAAGCCACAGACTTGCCTCCACGGGGAAGTCATGTAATCTAGCATGACAACCTGGCTTGACTAAATTTGTTTTGATAAGAGAGATATGGGTCAAGTATTTTCAAGGAATATTTTATTGAGTACGGGGTAAATTGATTTGGATAGATAAAACTAAACGTGCAAATCAGTTTACATAATAGATTTTAATTATGCCACCATAATTACTGTAAATCCTTTTATTTACATCTAGATTTGGTACAGCACCTTGTATACAGAAGAGTAGGTACTGGACATTGTGTGCTTTAGGGTACTGTACTATGTATACAGGAGAGTAGGTACTATGTAATAGTATGTTTACGGGTGGGTGGCAGCTCATTGGTAGAACGTTGGATTTCAGAGGAGCCAAAGGTTCCAGGTTCAAATCCCGCCCCGGGAGCCAGGTATCAATGTTTGCGAAAGTTACAATTCTGACACGATGGATAGATGGATGTAAAGTCGTCCCAATCAAATACCATCGCTGCAGATGGCAGCTCACACTTACATGTGGCTTTAAACGAATGTGATGTATAATAACTTACACCTATCTCTGGTACATGACATAGAACAACTATCAGCTAGAGCAGGTGGTAGCGCAATGGTTGAACTTTGGACTTCGGAGCCAAAGACCCTTGGTTCAAATCCTGTCCCAGGAGCCCTGCATCGATGTTCGTGAAAGTTACCTTTCCGACACGATCATGATAGTATGCGCTGTCTGTACTGTGGCAATGCAGGTATCATCCTTGGTCTTGTCAGTACCAGCCGATGCTCGCTGATGCAACATTCAGCGCTACAGATGTTGCGGGTTTCCTCCTGTCATAAACTTACAAGCCGTGATATAAGTGAAAGAATCTGTAAAGCGGGTTTATATCAATAAATTTTTCTTTTTTTAATTAGCATTTATACACATTAGAAACTATTTATACAGGAGATTGGATAGAGTACTGTATACAGGAGAGTAGGTAAATAGGTACAGATTGGGTAGAGTTACTATATATCATATTTACATGTATAGAGGAGCATTGGGAAAGTACTACCGTATGTATACAGGAGTCTGGGTATTATATATACAGGGGAATGTGTTGCTTATTCAAAAGATGTAGATAAATATGTATACAGGAGAGTATCTACATGTATGCACCAACGTTGGCAGTATTCAAATATTAATAATAATAGTAATAATAATCGTAATAGTTAAACTTTGTGTCGTGCAATAAAAACATTTTCGTACAAATGAAAGCTCAAGGCAAATAAACAAAATAACATGATGAGAGAAAATTAATGGCAAAAAGAAATGTTGCTACAATATGTACCGTAAGTATAAAATGCATGTATAAAGTTGCTTAGCTTTATTATATATTACAATTAAACATTCTTGGGTGCTTGAAAATATGAAACACTTTATCTTGTTTGAACATCACAAATAGAAGAACATAGAGATTCATTTATTATTGATAATGAATATCCGTCATCTGGGCATTAGTATGCCATTATCATTTTCATTAATATTGATCAGGTTGCACCTCTAGCAATTATCATTGATCAGATTTGCTATTACCTGTTTGCACGTCTTTCATCCAATAATTAATGCATTCCTATTGATTTTGCAGCTTGCATGTGATCCATAATGAACTGTTTGCACAGTGTCATGAAAGCATGTTATAGACTAATAATGTTGTTACAAAATATATAATACATCTCCTACACATCTTACAAATGTTATTATCACATTAATGCATTTTTAGTGCATATTTATTCATTCTCCTATTACTTTGAGGTAAATATCGAGACTGCCTTTGTATTTAATTATTAATCCTCTCACTGCTGGGATAGTCAACAATGACTGCACTGTGACTTCATAGGCATGAAGACATTGTCAGTGTACTTACAGTTTAACTTTATTTATGCTGTAGGCAACATTAAATGCCCCATCTATGGAGCAGTGATTACGGTATAGATTAATCCAACACAAAGGAGTTAAAGAATTGTTAACATTCCTATACCTAAAACTAACATGCAAAGTGATACCGGTACATTGAAAGTTAACAACTTTATCTACATACTAGGTGAGGCTCTGTGTATCTTGTGGTATGTTCTGAATGTTATCCTGTATTGCTTTATGAAATCAGAGTTCATATAAGTCAAGAATTTCCTGATAAACTACAGTATAGAAAGTACAGAAGATTTGTGGGAGAATATTTATTGCAATCCTGTTGATTTATGAATGGTACATTGGGTACATTCTCATATAACTCGCTACCAGATCATTGAATTGCTGTGGGAAAACCAAATCACTACTTATTGGTAGACAATGACTATTATTTTTATAATATTAATTACCTTTTAAATGACAATTAGAGGCATATTTAGTTTCATAGTAGCTTGTCATGGTACATGAACAGTCAACGCAAAGACTTTCTGATTATGGATATAGATGTAATAATTTCCCCAATGAGATGGAAATGTGAATGTTAACCTCCTAGCACCTAAAATGGCAGATTGAGTTGTATAATCCCCAGGGAGTTGAGAAGGAAAATGAGGGTTCACTGATCCATTGACTCGAGTAACAATGTAGTGCTATAGGCATGCTTACAAGTATGGATTTGATGCAATATAAATGTCCATATTATATTTATTATTTGAAAATGTGTTTACATTTTGTTTACATATTGATATCCATTGAAAGATGTTCTACACCATGACCTTTGTCATATGCTAGACCAACGACACAGACCCAAAACTATCTGAAACTTGCGGATTTATGTATACTGAAACTAGATTTACAGAAAATATTATTTCAGGGTCTTGGTCTAGAGAATTGACGAACTTGAGAGCATCATAGTGTTATTATCTGTGTGTACTTTTGTTCTGTGTGAACAACATTCCCATTCATCTCAAGCAATCAGAAACTCTTTCATCTTTCAAAGCTAAAATTCTATCTCTTCAAACTCTTTCATTCTGTCTAGATGCGCTTACTCAACAACATAAATTAAGGGCCTTCAGATATTTTGTAGGGAAGCTTTCTACCAAACTTCAGATCTCAGCATGAGGAATCTGGTGCCATTGTTCTTCCAATGTATTTGCAAGTTCTTGAAGAGAATCTGGAGCCTGTTGACATTTGGAAATTTTTCGTTGTTAAAAGTACATAAAGCTAAATTTATATATTGAAGAAGGCTACTGGCCCTTAATGTATTTACTTTGTCTATGGATGTGTTGCGCTTTAAATGTTCTATTATTATTATTATTATGATTATTATTATTACTTTCCAGGGAGCGGCCGCCCAGGGCGTGAACGCTGTATATGCCAATGATGTGGACGTCATCGTTCCCCGCATCGACTCTGACACCAATGATGTCATCTACACCGACCGTGCTGTCATCAAGCCGACGTACAAGAGCGAGATCAACTTCAACACTGCGTACAGCGGCCTGGAGACCATGAAGGTTATCATGGAGGAGAGGAATGTCTACTGTGGCGCCTACAATGTCATGGTTATTTGTCATCAGTAGGTGGAACAATTCTCGTCTCCCAGCACTGGCTTCCCCCATCTTGTATAGGCCATGCGATCCATCTCTGCTCTACTGCATTAAACCCTTGCCATCAAACACATGTATTTCATGGCAGTGGGAGATCAAACCGTTGTCATCGGCACTGTCCAATCAGATGTGTCCTAACATGTATTGCTCTACCGCCTTGTCGTTCACATCTTCTCGTCATCATGACTTACAGAATCATTCGCCATGTAGGATGCTGTTATGTACTGTAGCTGTTAATAACACATGTTTTGATTGGTTAGGCTAATAAATAGACACACAGAAAGACAACTCATTGCGATTCCAAGATTACGGAGTAATAATAATGTGTCACTTTCGAGTGTGGAAACAGTGCATTATTAGTGGACATTATTATTATTATTATTATTAGATGGCTGTCTAGAACGACATTTTCAGAACAGTACTCCGAGAATGTTATCTTAAAATCTGGTCCATATGTAAATCCACATTGCTCGGATAAAACAGCGAAAATGCTGTCCTGCCTCTGTTTCAGGGAAGACACCAACCGCGTAATGCACACAGATGGGGGTCAGACCATAGCCCTGGGGTCCAAGGACCGGAAAGTCCGCTTCATCGACTGTGAGTCCGGCAAGGAGAAGGGCCCTGTGATCACAGGACATGCGGGTTCCATCAGGTGCACGTTCCTGTGTGAGAAGCGGGCCATCGTCCTGAGCGGCAGTTACGACACCAGCGTCAGGTCAGTGAACGTCCCAGTGTAGGGTAGGATTAGCATAGTGGTAGGGCGTCAGACTACAAACACAAATGTGCATGATTGAATCCCATATGGCTCTGAACATTGTCTCTGCAGTAGTCTGGGATTGGGGTGCGATGTCTGTATGCATATTTGGATGTATTCCACAGCAATGCTAAATTCCAAACGACACAGTCTACTTGAAGTATACTTTCTGTCAATTGAAAATTAATAAAATAGATATGATATTTTTTTTAATATTCCAGAATGTGGTCTACTGAAACTGGTCATTGCCTGAAGATCTTTCGAGGTCACCGTGACACAGTGATGACAATTCTAATACATGGAGACGTCCTGGCATCTGGTGCTAAAGATTCCTCCTGCAAGAGTAAACACACATTATTATTCTACATTTTCAAACTATTTATGTTCAATCTTTTTTGTAACCATTTTAATTGCAACAATTTTTCAGCTAACTGGATCAAAAATCAGTTGAAGTAAAATTAATTAGTTTTGCAATAGACTGTATAAATCATCAACACCCATTGTAACAACTGGATGGTAAAATATTCATGATAAAAATTAATTGAATACAATTTTGCTGTAAAAGCATATTTTCTTTAAAGAGGATAAGACAGTGTTACTACTGATGTGTTAAAAAAAGTTATGTAACAATCCATCTCTAAAGTGTGTTTTTTTAATCGCAAATCATCTGGCCCCAAAATTACAACACTTTTTTTAGAACAATTTTATGCACAACTCAAAGTTTTGTTCACAAATCCCCATATAAAATTTGAGCTTGAGCACAAAATCGTACTCAAAATCTTGTGGCCTGATGTTTTGTTCATCAATCCCCATATAAAATTTGAGTTTGAGTACGAAATCATAGTTAAAATAAAGTTCCATAATTTCAAGGCCAGGCTCCAAGATTACAAATCATTTTGAGTACGATTTCATGCTCAAACTCAAATTTTATATGGAGATTTGTGAACAAAACTTTGAGGAGCATAAAATCGTACTAAAACAAGTTTCATAATTTCGGGGCCAGATTACTTGCAATTAAAAAAAAAAAACTTTAGAGATGGATTGTTACATCACTTTTTTAAACACAACACTGTCTTATCCTGTTTAAAGAAAAAACGCATTTTCAGTTTTAATAAAGAAAACGTACTTAAAAAACATTTGGTAACACTCTCAGGACCTGATGTAGTTGATGAGTTAGTGAATTTTAACCTCTGTTCTTCTGTTCCCCACAGTTTGGAATGTACAGACAGGGAAGTGTTTGAAGACGTTCAGACATCGGCATCCTGTACTGGCTGTGGCGTTGTCTAAGGAGTTGTGTGTTACAGGGTGTGAGGGCGGTCGTGTCAAGGTGTGGAACATCGAGTCAGGACTCCTTGTCAAGGTACAGTCACACCATCCTGTGAGATCCAAGTCTGCGTCATAATGGCATAAATCAGGACGCAAGATTACGATTTTTTTTTAGTATACTTTCATGCTCAAGCTTGAATTTTATGTTGGGATTTGTGAATAAAACTCGTTGAGCATGAAATTGTACTCAAAACAGTTTCATAATCTCGGGGCCAGGCCTTGGTTTTAGGAATAACAGGACTGAATAGAATGTTTGATCAACTCTCAGAGATGTTACTTCTTTGGAAAACAACTAAAAAACAGGAAGTATGGTGGTTGTAGGAAATGGTAGTCAATCAAATGGGCTGAAATAGAAAATGTTAAATCTACTCATATTAACTAAATATAGCTACAAATAAGGAAGGATTCAGTTGTATTTTCTTACTTTATAGGAAAGTTTGTCATATTCAATTTAGATTGTAGAAACTGGAGAATTAAAATTGATTCATTGAACACAAATACATAACATCTTGGTATTATTTTATCATAAATGTATTACTTTGTATGCTATATCAAATTTAATCAAAAATTTTGTCATTATAACAACATCAAACACAATATATAACAATAGAACTATCAATATATTTCACAAAGTTAGTCAAATTTATAGTCTCCTTGTACATGAATATTACGTTATCATAGTCAGTGTTGTATATTATAAGGGTTTAACATTCCATTGGCTAAGTCTGTCTTCTCTCCACAGAAGCTGTCTGGCCACCAGGGTCCAGTGATGGCTATCAAGTTTGACCGCTGGCACATCATCACGGGCGGCAAAGATGGCTACGCTCTGGCCTGGAGTGCTATGGGTCAGCACACCCGCTGTCTTCAGGCCCTCAGACATCCCAAGTAAGTGGACACCTACCTTGACCAGTGGACATAGGAAGAGTAGAGAATCAGGGGACATAACTCTTAATAGACTTTGGAGAATCAGGGATCATAACTCTTTCTAGGTTATGGGTTTGGAGAACAGATATGGGCGATATAATAGGGGTTGGATAATATGGTGAAGTAAATGTCCCGAGTTTGGAGAATAAGGGGACATAACTCTTTCTAGGTTTGGAGAATAAGGGGATGTAACCCTTTCTACCTTAGATGTGCTCTTTGGCCAATATTCCATTTTATGGTGTAGGTGGTCAGGATCCTCACCTGTTCCAGTTATGCACAAATAAGCTAGATACATTACATACAAGCATCAGCACCATTTTATTAGTGTCCTATACTATGCCAACTTGTAGTAGCAATAATAATAATAATAATAATAATAATGTCCAATTTTAATGTGCTATTTCCACATTTGAAAGCATACACAAAGCTGTACTTTATTTGTACATCAGTTAAATTGATTAATGTGCACTCATTTCACCATCTAAACCCCTGGGGAGTATACAACCCAGGCTGCCATATCAGGTACTTGAAGGTTATTATTCACAATTCCATCTCTGTTTTGCATTTCACAATTCCAAAATCAACCACAACTGTTTTCTTAAAGGCATAATACAATCATCGTTTGTTAACATTCCTGCTAAAATGGACTTTGGGAAAATGTAGCTTCTTGCCTAATATACTTCTGTAGTCAAATCAAATTTAAATACTTTCATTTGAAATATGTTTGACCATGAAATATGTTAACAAACCATGATTGTATGCCTTTAAACAGAAATGTCCATGGAATGGTGATGCTGATGTTGTATTGTTCCATTGTTCCAGAGAGGTGCTATGTCTGGAGTACATGTATCTGAGGGTCATCACAGGGTCAGCCGATGGACGTCTGCGCATCTGGAACGTGCTAACCGGTCAGTGTTGTCGTATCATGCGAGGCAACAGCCGCAGCGACCCCATCCACTCTATCATCGCCATAGGAGACAGGTCAGACTGATGTTATAGCTACAACCTAACAGTGTTAGAGATTAGAGATTTCAAAAAAGGAGTCCTGATCCACAACGATCAATATCATAGCACTCCTTATATAAACGTTAGGACTCTCATGGCACTAAAATCATTCTGTGGAATAAGCCCTTGGTTATTTGGATATGAACCATGACGTAGGCCTGTAGCTATTCCTATTTGGATTGCTCTACTATGGAGAAGCTTAAGCTCAGAACTGTGAACATTATTTTCCCTAATCACTCGTGTCTCGTGGGTTATTCTCTAAGAGTCAAACAAGGTTAATGAGGATATTTCTTGCTCACTCTCATAGTACTGTCATTTCAGAATCACTCTGAACACCCACAACAACTTGCTGGTTCTGAACTTTGAGCCAGTGGACTGGGACTATAGCTTGGAGACAGACAAGGTTCCTTCCTTGGTCCAGTACAGTTCCTACTCCGACTCTCCAATCAGACAGCAGCCATACTCCAACATCCGCGCCCACCGGATGAGGATGGCAGGAGCAGCCAATCAGAAGATCGTCAATCACGACGGGAAGTTCGATGAGCCCCCGAGAGAAACGCCGTTGCCGCAGAGCTCGTTCCGAGCAACGCAGATACCACACAGTGCCAAGACCCTGAGCATGCATTCCCTGTGCGAGGCCAGGATGATCCAAAACAGCAGAGGAACATGCGGAACCGACAGCAGGGAGTGGACACCACTGGGTCCTATTGCGGCTACGGAATCGCGGATCACGTTCCAGATGGATCACGGAACCGGATACTCCCCATCGCCTCCTGGAAGTGTTTTCAGAAAACCACCACTTTCACCTCAAGCTTTGTCGACTGCTCAGTCGAGGTCACGGCCAACCACCTCCAAGTCTCTGAAGCCACAGCCCAGTGTCACCATAATGGAACACAGGCCGTCGGACGATGATGAGGACGAATTCCCTAAGGAACCACCTGTCATACACCGTAGGGTTTCGTGGGCTTTCGATAAGCCTCTCGTTGCTAAGTCCAAAGGGATGACTTTGTCCGAGATTAAATCTCTGCTGCGATCCCAAATCAGGATGAAAGCCGAGAGTGTTGTTCCACCAGACTTTATTTACTTGACCGTCAATGCCATTCAGAATTCCATGAAGCAGAGCGAGACAATTACTAACACAGAGAGAAATATCCGCGATGTTCAGTTTACGCCATTCTCCCAGAAGCATAGGCCTTCCTCTTCTCCAGGGAAGATTGATCCGAGAACGAAAATCCCAATCGAAGAAATGGACCTGGAACAATTTATTCCTGTGGGAGATGGTGAAACTACTTCGGAGTATTCCGATTTGAAGTCAGTACGTTCACTTCGAACCAAAGAACTGCCAAAACCTCCTCCAATCCCTATGATTGAGTCCATCTCCACACACTGTGTGTCCACCCCACTTCACACCGCCCCCAAGATGAGCATCCACCCGAAGAGGGTCAAATCCACGCTTCCACAAGGACGCATCATCCGCCCGATATCAGCCGCCGTCATGCAGAAGATCACGCAGCAACAGCCAATCAGAGACGGCCGATCTCAACGGCCCGTGACTGCTCCCTCGCTGTCCCGACCAATGACGTCGTCATCTACAATTCCTGCCAGCATAGGCCCATCTCTTCCAGGGGCACCCATCCCCCCACCCAAATCTCGACCTCTATCTTCCTCTCAACACATGTCCAACATCGTTCCCATGCTCATGTACTCCAAAGAAGTCCGAGACAAAATCGAGTTTTTCAAGCAGAGACAGAGAGACAGGTCCGCGTTGATTCCTCGGACGTCGAACGAACCCAGCTTGGGAAAAGTCAGTCCCTTCAACGACCCGCTGCGGAGTCACGTCAAGTTTGAGTTGCGCACACATCTGCAGGAACAGCAGTACTTGGACGACATCTATACTATGCACCGAGATCAGAAACAGCAGCAAGAGCACGCTCTGGAGAAGAAGAAGAAAGCAGCTTGGTTGGCACGTGTTACAGGCAAAGAAACAAACCCATCACCAAAGCCTACAAACAGTGTGCCAAAACTACAATTAGAGCAATAGTGATGTCTTCTTCAAACAGTATTACTATTAATGAGTGTTTTCTGTTAAATGTCTTGAAGTGTGCTAAGCAAATTTATTTTTGTGGGAAAAACTGTTATATGGCTGTGACAATAATATTTTAATAACATTTTTACAGATGAACCTGTGATTTTAGATGAGAATATTCTAATTTGTATGCTTATTTTTTATGTGTACATTTCTTCGGACAATTAATACAGTGTATATTATGGGATCATGCACTGAATGTCAATGTCACACTGATGAAATATTCTTCAAAACTGTTTCATCAAAAAAATGTACAATGGATGTGATTGATTTTTTTCTTCTCTTCATTTCATTGAACAACCCTCGGTATACCGCTACTTTAGGGGTCCACGAAGTACCCCCAGTGTTATTGCATATAGCATTACATTGAGGGATCATAAAGCAGTATCACTACCCGACCATAAACAGAGCCAAGAGTTACAGTCGTTCATAGAGCATGTTTGTGGAGACTGAGCGGATTAACAGAATGCGCGATGTAATGAAGGGCGTTATGTCGGGGGTTCACTGTACTTATATGATTTATTTTATATATTGTCATCAAATGTTTACATGATCATGCTAAACACAGACAAATTAAGGCAGCATTTCATCAACCCATGTAATGTTTCTAATCTATTTAGATCTAGGTGGACATTTTTTTAACACCTAATTTCAGATTATCTGTATATAGTGTATACAGTGTTTAGTATATAGAGAGCTCTATTTTATACACAATCATAATTCATAATAACTAACTTTACTATCATGCTAATGTAATTTTAACATACATAGGGGGCATTCATATTTCCATGTACTAGGTAACATATACTCTTTTTTTTTCAAGCAAGAATAAGTGTACAAAAATATGCTGATAAGTTCAATAATTTGACTTAGAAAAAAATGTGTCCCAAGGAATAATTACATTACCATTACATGTGGATTAATAAGGTATTCTCTCTATTTCTCAAGTAAGTAAATTCGTAAAGTGCAAGATTTGTATAATTATATGTATATCAACTGAAATTTTAACCTGTTATACACAGTAACTGACACTTGTGTCTTCCCATTATCACAAATGCTTGTTTGAAACTGCGCAATTTGAAGAAAAAATATCGGAGTAGAAATTATATTATTTCTAAAGAAAAGGTCTTCAATAGATCTGCATAAAATGTGCATGAATCCATTATAGATTATAGGTGTGTATTAATATACTGGTACAAATATTCATATTTAGTATGCATTGACTTTCACAGCACCAAGTGAACGACAGAATCTTTACCTCTATTAGTCTAGTTGAAATGTCTGTGCCATACTTTCAGATTTCATGCTGTTACTATTATTAATGATCCAACAAAGTTTTCGTTCATATATCAATGTGTTACACATCATGCTTTGACAACAGTTTCTAGTTATTCTTATTCATAGTTTTGTCATCATCTTTCTTTTCAGAATGGGAGTAGTGGATCTTGAATTAAACATAATTGTGTCTTAACAATTACGAGATTATATGTATAATTCTTCACTGCCATAATGTGGAGAGAAACAAATTTTAATTTTTTTTTATATAATAAGTGAATGTCAGGGTCAGATGAATATCATTATATTATTTTTATTAATTCATAAATTAATTTTCATTACTTTGTTTTTATTTTTGTCATGTTTACAATAGATAGTTTTCAGCTCTTCATTAACCCTTTTCATGCTTGAAGCAGATGAAGTTGTCATACATAGCAATGATTTTATATGAACCCAGCAGTGAGATAGTCAAGCTCTATTTCACACATATGTATATGTATAAGTGCTCATGAATATGGATATTGTAGTTGAGTGATGTTTGGTTAATTATTAGCTGATATCTTTATCATGTGATCAGTATTCTGTTTGAAGTGTTCATTTACTGATATATGCAAGCTGTGTTGCTGGAATATTTGAAATGTGTGAGTGTGTGCAACAGCCAAATTATATATTCTCTATCATGTATATTGTATCATCGTGAAACTTTGTAAAATTGATGAAGGCAATAATGTTTGTCTCCATCAACGAATATTTATCATGAAAATACTGATTTCCATAATTCTTGCCTAATTACAAAAGTTCTAGGTCTAATATGATATTAATTATAACAATGTAGTACAGTTTAGTTGAGTGGTAATGTGTTGGAATACAAACCTGAAGGATAAAGATTGAATCCGGGTATGGAAGTCTGTGTTTCATAAAATGGTCGTACTGGCATAAGTCAACATTTATGCCATTCTTTTACTATACCAGGAAATAACCTCTATTTACATCCGGGTTATCTGTATGACCCTTTCGTGAAATTCAGGCCTGATACCTTCTCTCATGTACACAGTTTCACAATTTATGGGGAAGATTTGGATGCAATATCTGTATTTACCTATTCAAACTGACATTAGAAACTGTAACATATTAATATGACTAGTAGAGCAGCTGACCCATATTTTTGGAAGGGGTGCAACTGGCATTACAACATTTGTTATCATATATCAAAATGTTCATTTGAGTCTGTAGATTATGAAAACCAATTATGACATTGCGGCAATTTAGTGCAGGCTGAGATATTGACCCTTATTTGGGGGTACCACCATCCATTATTTGCTTAAAATAGCTGACATTTTGTGATGTTGTATTTATTGTACCATTACATGTTATGCTTTAGCATTATTGCTAAATTTTAGCACCACAAGAGTTATTGCCCTTGCTAAAGTTCAATTCATAGGATTTTACCTTTCAGATACATATAGGCTGTGACGTGGGCCAACTCAAAATATGATATTCATAGCATATTTTCAATAACTTTTCTATTCACTAGAAACATTATTCCAAATAGTAATCTACAGATCTACATTGAACGTGAAGAGTAATGCATTAGGTTAGTGACTGAAAATATAAAACCTGCATCAATCCCCATAGATCAGCTTCATAAATCATAGAATCTGCAACATATCTCCAGGAAGTTGATCTATTGGGAATGATGCAGGTTTTACATTTTCAGTCATTCTCTGTGTAACTTCAGGTTCTATGTAGAGTGTAGTCATATACATGCGTTACGGTTTCTGCTGTCAATTTTCATTGGTAGGCCTGTATAGCTAGTGTACAGTAATCATCCTTGGGTTATCTGTACCAGTCACTATACGTGAGTCTTACTGCACTGCAAAGTTATTGCACTTCCTCCTCCCACCATAAACAGACGACTATATTAAGCATACCACTGTTATCTTGTAGAAAGTTTAAACCCTGGGTTTCCGTTCCACAGAACAATCGTTAACATGCAATTATGACTCGTAACAGTAGGATTGTTCTGTGTAACGGGGGCCAGGACCTGGTTGTATTAAAGTGCCACTACCTAATGGCGTCATTAGCTGTTATTACTGCTTTGAATTATAGTGCTAATATAATGCTGCATTAGTTAATGGAGGTTTAATGAAACATTAATGGAACATTAGTGTTTCATACAACCAAGTCCAGCTCTCTTGCAAATCACTGCAATATCTGCAGTGCAAATATCCTACATTCACTTGACCAATAAACTGCTAAATACTGTGCATTACAAAGCAGTCTTATTATTGCAATAAACAATCAACACCTGGAAACTACCATGCAATATAACCACCTAGACATTTCATCAACCATTCTGGGAGAAATGTAAATTTTCCTTCTCCAGCTATAACAGGCTGTATGACACATCAGGAATACCACTTAGATATTCAGCAATAATAATTTCCTGGGATTTTATAAGGAGTCATACTTACATGTATACGGTAGTTCGATAGTCAGTGCCAGTGGTGAAATATAATGGGAATTCCCCCATTTTATAATGATTTGAGTGAAACTAACAGTCAAATATTTAAATATTTGTACATGTACTGTATATGCTTAGGTTATCAGTGTGAGTGAATAACGGTTCTGTTTTGTTCTGAAACACCTCCAGTCATTTTTCTGCTGAAAACACATTTTCTCATTCCTGGATATATTGAGTAATTGATTATGGTATTTCATCAGCATGAAAAGAAATTATTTTTAGCTCTGACGTTTCCAAGATAGAAGTCCTTGTGTAAATTTCACAATTACCTAGATAAACAAAATTCTTGCCTATGAATTTGTTATCTAGTGGATTTCTTATTCAATTAATCATTGCTCAATTATCTACCTCTTATTATCATGTTGTACATTTTGTGAAATTAGAAAATGCTAGAAAAGTTCCTGTTTGTAATACATGTAGTTCTATGAAAGTATAGATAGAGATGCATTGGTGCAATTAATTTCATGGGCAATTTAAAAGCATGTTAACTAAATTCAGTATATTTTGTATTAAATAATGCAATCAGAACATTTATTCAAACAAACAATGGAAAGAAATATGAATTGTTCTGGCGAGCTACATGCTTCTATATACATGATACAGTAATGCATTCTTATACATAGGGAATACCATAATTATCTCTTCATTGCAGTGATGTGATAGATTGTTTTGTAGTAAATGTCCATCAAAAAGGACTGGCTCCTTTTCTTAAAAGAAAATATATTTTGGATTGTAGATGTATTGTTTTTGCAAGAATTCTGTGATATATTTGTATGCTTGAGCTGATATTTGCTCTTGGAAATAATAAATTCTGACTATGAAAAACCTGAATTATGTGATTTGTATATCAGTAATAGTTGGTATGATCTGTGAGTTGAACAAAGACATGATTGTGGAAAATTGTGTGTGTGTGTGTGTGGGGGGGGGGGGGGGGGGGTCCACAAAAAAACCACACACCCCAAGGACTAC
>JAUTBT010051277.1:0-15855 GCA_032361225.1 Lepetodrilus schrolli | reverse complement strand
GAAACAGAGGATCATGCCGATCTTAGAATTCGAACCTGAGTTGCTGGATTGTGAGTTCAACGCTCTACCAGCTGAGCCAAAGGGGTAGAGCGTCGGACTCACAATCCAGCAACTTGGGTTCGATTCCCGGGATCAGCATGATCCTCTGTTACATATGCAAGATTTCTAACAGTCAAAGTTTAGACGAGAAACACAAAACTCAATTCAGCAAAACAGGAGAAAATTACATAATTTCCGCCACATGGTATTAAGCGATTTTCATTGCCGTTGGCTGTTGTATAGCCTTTGTAACACTGTCTGACGGAAGAAGAGGCTGTGCTTAATCCATTGCGAAAATACCCCCAGACATAATATTTTGTCTTCATTTATCCTCCATACACTAATTACGGAAGCTACTAAAAGCCATAATCTAGCACTTGAATCATTACAATGCCAGAGAATGCTTAAATTTCTATCTGTGATTAAGACATGCTCTGCCACTTGTCCATTCTGAAGTTCCGCTAGCGTAATGAAAGTTCTGCTGATAAGATTTGACAGATAAGCAAGCACGTGCCAGCTTGGTCTACAAAATGCACATGCTACGAGCACCATTATATCGTTAAATAATTAGCTCTCTTCACTCAGGAGATCAGTATCCACTATGAACATGGGAAAAACACTATGAACATGGAGAGCAGAAAGACTTTGAAGTGCACGATATGGAAATGCTGTGTTTAAATTGCTATTATATTTAAATAATAGTAGAGCGTTCTGCTCTAGATCCAGGTATACCCAAAAAAAATAGCTTCTAAACTCAAACCATAAATGCACTGAAAATTACCAGTGCAACTTTTGTTTGTTATTTAGGATCAATTACATGTACTTCAACTGTTTCAACTGTGGATTCCCAACGAAAATACTCTTCCAATGTAAATAAGAAATGATAAAAAGTGTCCCGAATATTAGTCCATATTAGATAATGATAACATTGTCTACAGGTGTTTATTCCATGGTGTTGCATGTGCTCCTAGAGGTTACAACACTGGTGCCAAGTTAGCACTGACATTGCCAAGTAAAGGTTGACTCACGTCCATGATGGACACACACTATGGCCTATGGGTAAAGAAAAAAGGCCATTCATTTCATCACTGAATATAAAATTAATATATGTATGTGCATACATCTCTATTGGATGAGTTCAAAACAAGTAAGTTCTGCTGATAAGATTTGACAAAGTTCAAAACAAGTAAGTTTGAAAATATAGACCTGGTTGCATGAAAGTGTCATTAACTAATGACGTCATTAGCTGTTATTACTGCATTGACTTTTAATGCTAATGTAATCCTGCATTAGTTAATGGAGGTTTAATGGCAAGTTAATGGAGTATTAGCGTTTCATACAACAGGGCCCTGTCAAGTAGTATTCTAGTTATTATTATTATTATTATTATTATTCGTATGGTCAGATGTGTCAGTATGTTATTGAAGATGCAACATTGTCTGAAATGCTGTTTGTTGTCTGGGTGAGGTAGAATGTCCATTACCAGATAATTAAATTGATATTGATACACCAACAGAAAGATTAGTGGAGGTTGAAATAGAAGAGTATATGACAGTCCCTGAGTCTTTATAGGCAAACTGGGAGAGGTAGAAGATCGATTAGAAGATGATTCAATTGGACAAATGGGATAAAAATTATATGAAGCCATAAATACATAAAATGAAACTTTATTTTCTCCCATACCTGGTCATGTGAGATAGAGCTAGCCTATGAGACACCCATGTGCAAAGCCTTATTTCTGGTCGAAATTTCCACCACATTGGGTGTACTTTTTCAATCCCACATGATTACCTATGGTGATTCTTATTTTTTATTTATTTATTTTTTAATTGGTATTTAGAGCCACTTTCAGGATTCCTTCATTAATATCACAGCTTGTTAGTTTAAGGCAAGAGGAAACCTGCAACATCCATAGCGCTGAATGTTACAGTAAACCTGTGAGCAGTGGCTGGTACTGACAGACAAATGATGATAACTATACAGCCACGGTACAGAAAGCACAACCAATCATTATCATGCAACATTCGTGAACATTGATACTGGGCTCCCGGGATGGGGTTGGAACCCAGGCCTTTGGCTCTGAAGTCCAAACGTTCTACCATTGTGCTACCACCTGCCCCAATATTTTTGCAAGATTGTCTGAAATGCTGTTGTTTCTGGGTGTGTTAAGCACATTTGTATACAGTTCCTTCTGGTTGCCAGTGTTCTCAGAGTGTGGTAGACACTCACAGTGTTCTCAGAGTGTGGTAGACACTCACAGTGTTCTCAGAGTGTGGTAGACACTCACAGTGGCACGTGTCCAGGTATATCTCTCCGTGCACCAGAAACCTTTACAACAAGAGTCAAAATCTGGACCTGTTATCTGCCCAGATGGACATCAGGATGTTGTGTGAGAAATCTGCTGGCATTCCACAAGAAAAAATAGAGTTACAGCCCTTGGCTGATGTTCCCGTGTCCCTAGTAGTGAGAGCTTCATGGATATATTGTCCATGAGGCAAGACAAATATCGGTTAAACCTATTAACTTTTATGTCATCTCAGAACATAGTTCTTTGTCAATGTCAATGAAACCTGGAAACTGAGATTACGAAACTTTCTTGAGTACGATTTCATGCTCAACTCAAAGTTTTGTTCACAAACCCTCAAATAGAATTTGAGCTTCAACTTGGAATATTATTAAACACATTATTAATGTATAACTATATATGGGCCAGTGGCGTTAAATGCAATAAAGAATTGAATTGAATCGCACTCAAAAAGTTTCGTAATCGCGAGGCAAGATAAACAATCGGCAGGTTGGTTTTTTTACAGCATCTCACAGAGAGTATGCACCTGTGAGATTTAGGAATTCACTTTCCATTCCAGATACCTGAACCAGCATTCCGTATACAACAATAAAACATGGATAAACTAACACCCATAATGTCGCAGGATGGCAAAGAATCGGTGCTGCCAAGACTCTCGCCCCGACGAAGCAAGCAGACACCGAGCAGATCCACAGACCTGCAGTGTGTGTTTGTGAGTGGTCTCCCCCTGGTCACTGTAAAATGGCCACGTGCACAGAGACAGCCACATGCCCGCCAGATTCCTACTCCCGGTCCCGCCAAACACGCAGATTCCAGAACAAACTGTTCATGACCATGCATATTTTACAGGGTTTGGAAAGTCAAAACAAAACTAAAAGCTTCTCACAAATGGCAATTTCAATCACAGGTAATCTCGTGAACAGGCTGCCAGACATTGGCAACAATGCTGGTTCACAGTGCTGTAAGGTTGTGCAGCCCTTGACACCTAACAGAGGGGAAACACTGCCATCACTTAGCGTGACACATGTTTAATTTACTGGTTCATTTTAATTACGCTATCTAATAATCTATATTTTTGGTTAATATTTAATTTCAATTTATGAAACTGGGGCAGAGGTCGAAGTAGTCTTTGTCAAATATGCTGAGAATTTCTTTTTTTATGACTAATTTTTATGAAATTCAATAAAATAGTGTATTTTTGTTTGGTTCTTGTTTTTCTTTATTTTCTTTTTATTGGGGTTGGAGTTAAATATTTGAATAGTAATCACTTCTTATAGAACTTTCAACTAATATTTAATAACAAGAGTTCTGGAGAAGAAGTTAAAAGGTCATGATGATACCAACACTTAATGTTAAACCATCACTCTCATCTTAAAGGTCAAGTGATATACATGTAATAATGTTGTATTAACAGTAAATGATGAAATTGTAACAATTCACTAAATAACGAGTTTAAATACTTTTTCAATGCAAATGTTAGAATTGAGCCATAGATTACAACAACTTCATCAATCCTCAAATGTAAGTTTGTGGAAAATTAATGCTTGGCTTTAAAGCTGTTCTAGTAACTTACTGCGAGGGAGATGATTGGTGATTGGACAGACTCAAATCTCAGCACGTGTTGACCTGTCAGATAGTTGGTCATTTTCACCTGCCTGAAACAAATACACAGGATTAGAACAAACCCATACTGGTGCACAGGTCAGGGGTGTAGCTTGGTTTAAATTAATGTGTAGGCCTAATCATCAATGCTAGGGGAGTCTGGGGGTTGTCGGATGTGTCCTGACTTTTGGAAAAAGTGTACGCCGCGGCCTATAGGAAGCTACGCCCCTGCAGGTGTGCCACTAGGCCCTTCCAGAATTATTACAGTGTTAATTCACAGGTGTTTTGAGAATTACTTTTATTCAAATAAATCAATATTTGAATTAATGAATAAAATAATACACAAAAATGTAGACACAAGAAAGACATGATAAAAGTTTTGATAAATCAACATGAATTGTTTCAAGAGTTTCATCTTAAATCTCGGACAGAACTGTTTCCATGTAAGTGGAAGAAATCTCTAGAAACCCAAATGTGTGAAACAGAACATGTTCCGACTCACTGATGTATGGGAACGGACAAATCAGTGATTAAATGCTGGACTGAGCAGTATGACAGCAGAAAGTGAGAAAAGCGGTAAAAAGACATCGTCCTCACAACTTATCAAAGGCTATTGAATTTTCTTCAGAACTCTTTAATGGGAAGGAGAGAGCATAACCAAATAATGGGTGAGAGTTTGTGCCACATTAGTTTTACCCTTTCAGCAGCATTTAAAACCTCTGGTTTTTGGTAACGTTTTTATATCTTATTGGAAATAGTTCCTTGGTTTGTGTGAAGAAGCTTTTATAAGACTATAGATAACAGTTTTTGTTTTGTAAATAAAATCCAAAATATTTCAAGATATAAAATATTCATGTAGTCACTCTCTCAAGAGTATATTATTCTTTCAGCCATGTAAATTTGGATCCAATATTTATTCAACCAAACTAAATCTGGCGAATGCTCGTGTTTAAATGCATATATAAAAGTAGGATTCTTGTTTCCTACTTCGGGTATTACAGCAACAACAAATAAAAAATAAAAAATAATTTTTTAAAAAGGTGTAGCCTGATATGAGGCATTCTGACATGTTATTCCACATAGATGACAACATAGCAAAAACACAGAATAAATATGTTTTGTATGTGCATGTACTCTATAACTTATAAATATTTTTACAGAGCCAGTAATTGATTGATTGATTTACTGCTTAACATCACTGCATGAACCTTTTACCCATCTGTGGCAATGTCAGACACACTAATAATAAACTATTACTTCTTGTATATTGCTGATAACTTTACAAACTGCATGTATCTATAAATAAATACATGTGGTTTGTAAGTAACTTAGTAGAGTTTTTTTTTTTTTTAAATGATACAAAATAAAATATGTAGAATTAGATCCTAAAATTGGTTTATTTAATACTAATCTGGTATCTGGATGACTTTGGCAACCTATTTTCATTGTTTCTTTGTTACAGGACACCAGATTACTAGTATGAATACCACAACTGCATGCCTTGAATAGCTTTGGCAGTCGAGCCGAGAATTGTCTTGGTTGAGCTCAAGCTTAATTTGAGGAAACAACATTATTGATTAATCACTGTTATGTATATAATGTGATGTGACATCATACACAGAAAACAGGGACTCATTTCAATGCAACTTTTCAAAAAATGTATTTTACATATACTCATATGCAGGAATATTTACTAAATTCTATCTAGATATAGTTATTTGCTTAAAGTCCCATCTTCCAAAGTTTGAAACTGCAAACCACCCACTGAAAACATGTGTCTGGATATTCTGATAACGACCTCGCACTGATTGTGACAAGGGAGATAACTGCATGATTTTGGCAGCCATTTTTTATGACCAAAGCAATCCCTGCAGATGGTTTCAGTCACTCTATAAAACATAGTAGCACTTCCTAACAAGAGTCTTTATGGCTGAGATAGTGGTTAGGGACATAGTAGTTAACATCTGTGAAGTATTAGTTGAGCCCCCAATACACCTAACATTAAAGCCGCGCCACCAACCCCCAACCCTCTCTAGGCACCTGGTACAGTAGCTTGCATGTTCAGTTTTAAAGCACTGCAGGTAAACTGTTCAATGCATTTCAATTACGATAGAATTTGTCACCTAATATGAATGTCCAAAAAATAGCGAAAAATTGTCATTTGGTAGTAAACCCTGAATGGAACCATATTTGTTGTAGAAAACTTGTTAAAAAAAAATTGGTTAAATCCTAAATGTGTATTTCCCTGCCAGTATCACAATAGAATACTGTAAGTCTTAAAGTTATAATAATTAATTTTATAAAGCGAATTGCTTTAAAAGTTATTCGTAAGTATTTTTCAATACTAATATTCTTTACTGTATATGTGGCATGTGCAGGCCATTAATTCTTGTAATGACAAACTCGTTACAGAAATACTGTGTGTCATTAATCAATAAGTGGCTATAATTCAACATATTTTCTTCATGATTTACAGGATACTAGTAAATAATATATCACAAATTGTCTTGTAGCATAAGTGCTTATCAGCCTTGGGACATTTTGGCAAGCATTTCGGAGGAAACGTGGCTTTAATTAAACAGATGACCTGTCCAGTATAAGGAGCTTGACTATGCACTAGTCATGCCAGGTGTCCACTGATTAGAGGTCTCTCGGGTCTGTGTAGTGTCTACATCATACAGACACTGATATACTCAAAGTAGAACACTTGAAGCAACAACTTGTACAGATCTGTCAGTAACCTATAATGTTCAAGCCTTATTTCAGTTTTGAATGAATGGACAAAAGAAAACATCACAAAGTTCAGAATAATTAAGAAATGAACTATAAAATACTAAAAACAGATAGAATGAGATTCATGATTACAGAAGCAGTGGAATTCCTGGATTTATAACCATAGACATAGATGGCGCTCTAAACCAGTCAATTGAAAAAGGCATTGACACATTCCAATCCTTTTTATACAATCTGTCTACAATTCCTTACCAATGTATCCTGGATTCCATTTGGTAAAAATATATGATTTTTATGGATTTTTGCTGGAAAATGTCCATATTAGACATATATCTGCTTGATATATCATGGACATTTGTATATGATGGACATTATGAACATGCCAATTTTGGACACGACAATGTATTTATAGTGGACACATTATGGACGTGTCAATTCTAGACATGCATGTGTCTCTATCTATTAATGCTGGACACATTATGGACATGTGTTACTTCTCGACACATGTACATCTATTTATACTATTATGGACATGTTATGGACATATGTAAGTTATTAACATACGTCTATTTTTTAATACATGACATATTATGGACATGTGTCTATCTATTTATGATGGACTTGTGTAAATTCTAGACATGCATGTGTCTCAATATATTTATGATGGACATACGTATTATGGACATGTGTCTCTGTTTGTTAATGTTGGTAATTTGTCTCTTCTGGACATGTGTCTATACTGGATGTGGTAAGCATGTGTCTACACAATGGTCTACAATGGGCTACAATGCTCTACAATGGGCTACAATCTGTCTATATGGGCCACATGACTATAGGAGACACAGACAAAACACACCTAGCAAATACCATCACATCTCATAACAAACGAGGTAGCAGGCTGGAGCTGTCGGAGTGTGTATCTTCACACACACGGAGATGAATGACAGAACACAGCGCACAGAACAGGCTAAATACCATCTCTCTCTCTATCACCATGTGCTTCACGTGGTCCCCGTGCAGGCGGCGATATCCAGATGCCACCTGACCACTGGACCAGACTACGAGAACTGCGAGAACTAAGAGCTGTGAGAAGAAAGAGCTGCGCAGTCCACAAGGTAGAAGACGTTGGTGGAGAAGGAAAATAAATTCAAATCAATTTCTTTGAAAATCCAAGGAAGGATTATCAATTCTCTTCATAATTCCATATCAAGAGTTCTACACTTCCCCCGGGGAAGATGAGCAAAAACATGAACCCTTGACTATTAGTTCCCTTAATTAAAATATAGATAAAAGATATACATAATAAATAAATTGAATTCAGTAATTAAACTTACATTTTCGTTTTTTTATTCCCAGCATGATTAGGCTTGATATGTACATGCCAATATGAATTCAAATTAAATACAAATTAAATGAAAGTCTTTGGGTATAACATGAATGATATTCTCTCTGTGAAACTCATGGAAACAATTACCATGTCTAGACAATGTTAGTATCAGACATGGAGGTCACTGTTCTCTACACAGACAGCCACTGAGCTCCTCTTCATGCAGCCCCCAGAAACATCTACAGGTGCATAAACAAGGGGGAAAATAACGAAATTCATAAATTTTCAAAAGATGTTCATAAGAAGCTTTTGAACAATGTCACATTCCATACCGCCTACATCAGAAACAGAAATCTGAAAAATTTTGGTTAAAATTAAGCCGAAAAAAAAACAACAAAAAACTAAAAAAGCACCTGTCAGCATTTTTGATCCTGGCACAAGAACCCCCCCCCTCATTCTCCCAACCCCCACCTCCCCTGCCCAAAATACGGAATAAGACACACATTCCCTAAATCTTGATCATAACAATTGAAGAATCCGCCTCTCCCATCAGACACAAAAATCAGAAGGTTTTCTGTTAAAAATTAGGCCTTAAAAATTACAGATATGAATCAATCACCTAGTTCAAGCTCTCCCCACCACAATCCAACCCTCCACTACCCCCTCCCCTACCCCCCCTCCCGCTCCCCAGCCCAAAGTATGGAATAAGACACACGCTCAGACTCAATCTCATCACAAGTGAAGAACTCACCCTCTGTGATTTGAAAAGTGTGTTTCCCTACCAGAGTGAGAGAGACAGATTAGAGTGTGGCTTCCGACCTTCACTGTCAATTAGTATGGGTCTGTCTCATCTTCAAAGGCTAACAGTAAAAGTATGCCCCAAAAATAAACAGGACAGCTGCTATGAATCAAAAGTGTGTCATTATCAATATTGAAGAAGCTGTAGGACAAACACAGTCCAACTCAGTTACCGCAAGATGTGCCCTGGAATAGCTGGCATACTTAGCCAAATATTTATCCATTAGCCGCAAATGAATGCTAGCGTACTTGGAAAGACGTGGAAATATTTCTACAACTCATAACAAACCGAATAAATCTTCACAAATTATCTAATACACCGGGAGTGTTGTCAAAAGCATAAAGGTTCGCGAGGGGGAAACGAAAAACGGAAGAAAGTAAACCCGAGAAAGTTTCCGTCAAGGGAAAACCAGGGGGAAAACAGTCATCTGTATATTACTTGTCTATGAACAAATAACACCAAGATACTCATAAAAACAGCCATTTGCCACCCAGACCCTAATTACAATTCCGTGTCACAGGGGAAAACAGGGGGAAAACAGGGGGAAAACAGGGGAAAACGTGTCATGCGTACATTACTTGTCTTTGAACAGGCAACACTGATATGATCATAATAACAGTCATTTGCCACCCAGACCCTAATTACAATTCCGTTTCCTAATAACTACCAGGCAACAAGCTGTGTTTTAATGTATGTATCACCTGTGTACACGGCATGGTTACATAACGTCTCAGTCAGTCCCCACGCAAACCCACCCAATACCAATGTTATCTGAAGATTCAACTCGTAAAAGTAATTAAGCCGAGAAATGCATTCTGGTGATAAAGTCTGCAGTTCTTTCATGGTGTCTTAACTTTAACTCCCAATCCAAAAAACAACATAATTAAGAACTGTTATTAATAGCTATGCTATGCTTATTTGGGATATCATAGTGTGTCTAGTAATGTATTAATAATACACTAATGACGAGGAACACCCAGGCTACGTAAAAGCGCAGTGGTAAATACTGCAATTAGATTATTTTGATGAAAAATATCGATCAAATTTAAAATAGAAGATGAATATGATGCAAGCAGGAAGTATACTCCCCAGGGATTAGAGACGGTCAAGTGAGATTACACTGAAATAATGTTAGGATAGCTGAGTAGCAGTATGTTTCAAGTTAGGTGTCTCGTACATGCATTCGTATTCCTTTAACTTTTTTTTAATTTGAGAAATTATTATTATTATTATTAATAATAATATTAGTACTACTAGTATAATATTTATTATTATTACCATTATTATTATTGTAAGTCTGAATAGTAATTAGTATATGACTGATCTATCCAATTATTATTATTTATTTATTATTTGTTTATTTGTATAAACATATTTATTTATTTATTCATTCATATTATTTATTTATTCATAGAAATAAATGTATTCATTCATTCATTTATTTATTATTATATTTTTATTATTCATTCTCCTGTTGTTATTATCGTTGTTGTTATTATTATTATTATTATTATTGTATATCTGACAGGTCTATCCTGCCCCGTGATAAAAGTAAAACCAATGAACTTGATCACATCCAGCTTAGATCCATACACCTGTTTTGAGGATCACCTTGGCATTCCACAGCCGTGTCTACTTGACACAGATAGTCAACACAACAATTAAAACATTTGCAAATTTACCATTACATTGTTTTTCCCAGATTCCATAAATTTTCTACAAGAAAGTGCATGCACCTGTTGGAATGTCTTTTGTGAAATTAACCCTATATCTGTTAAGTTTGTGATAAAAAAAAATTAAATAAAAAATTGTCTGCATACTTCAATAGGAAATGATTTCATTAGTTGTATTTCAAGCTGTCATTCCTAACCTTCTTCTACCTACAGACAACTGCAGATGCAGTAAAATACTGCACTTTAAGAGCGAATAGATCCTGGTTCTGATAAGCCTGAAATAGCATGGTGGAGGCACGTACTCTACCAAGGGATGGCTTATGTCACGGATCGTACCGTTTGAAACACTAAAATACCAAAATGTCACAAATTTCAGTTTTGTTCAGAGGCTTCAGTCATTGCTGGCAGTACTGCCTGAAGTCCACAGTTAATGGCACAGAACCATCTGAGAGAGGACGACAGATGAAGATGATAAAGTTGTGGTTCGCAGGATGCACCAATGACATTAAGGTGAATTCTGGGATGGGTATCGTGGCTGCCAACATCAGCCTTTGTCACAGGAATAGTTTCGCAAACTTTATTAAGCATGTGTAGATCAAACAAGAGAACAAAATTCATTGTAACTTTCTCCAGAAAAATATTTTGATATGTAATTTACAATATTCAAACAAAAACTTTGAGGTGACCGCTTAGATAATAGATCTGTTTGCATTCAATAATAATAAACTACAAACTACCTGATGTTTTCAGAACATAGTGACAATAAACAGCATGAACAGACACGGGTGGGGAAACATGGTGCATTAAACAGATGGGACGACTCATGTTAGCCAATAACTTATTTGCCAATCATTTATTATTCAAAACAAATTGCCTTTCAAATTGCCTTTATTGGTATTGTAAAATTTAGTTAAGAAACATCATGCATAATGCTTAACTACCAACTCAATTCAGGTATATTCAATCTTCCTGAAACAATGCTACAAATGGATGTTGTGTAATTGGAATCTATTTCAGAACTTTCCAAAACTTTTAATGTTGTTTAAAATATGAGATCAGCATAAAAAAAATTGAAAAACAAAACAAATTAAATTAGATGATTACAGACATGACTAATGTACAGTCAAAGGGACATAACTCTTGTAATGAGCTAAAATGAGTGCTTCGGAATGGATATTATTAGCCTTCTTGACAGAAGCAATATCAGATACTTATTACAACAATGTTGGTTTTTAATTAAATTTATCTAGGAAATGGGGAACTGGATCCATAATTAATAACAGAAATACTGTTACTGAAATACTGCTAATTTGAAATACAAGCTGTGAAAATCTGTGGCAAGTTTAACAACTGCAACTGCTTCAGTTTTAATGACTGATGTCCTGTTTTTGTTGTATTATAGGATTTAGTGAAAATGTAACAGCAAGATTGCATTTTGCAAGAAAATTAAGTAAAATAAATAGAGAATAAATAGTTTTTACTAAATAATACAATACTTTGTATAGGCATCAATTGTACATATATTAGCCGATTTGGTCATAATATCACCAAGATAAATAATAAATTATTAATTTTAATATATAATATTACATGATAATAATATAATAAATAATAATAAATAATATTATTATCTTTATATAAATAACAAATAACTTCCTTTTGTTAAATATTATTTATTAAAAATTCAATGCATTTTTGGTGTCAATAAATTCAGATCACTGTGATTTTAAGGCAACAAAAAAGTCAAACTTACATATCGCTGGCCGCAGTGATCACGTGACTATTGTTCAGACAGAGGCTGTTAATGGCTGCCTGGTGGAGCGTGAGAGTGTTGTAACAGTAGAACTCACCACGACTCCACACACGTACTGTACCATCATGAGATCCCGTCACGCTACAACGTCAATGAAAATGCACAGATAATGTTTTAGATAAAAAGGTCTTCATAGGAGTAGTAACTATTTAGGGAGTTTAAGGAATGTAATTTAGGGAGGAAATAGTTCTATTCTATTACTGTCTTTACTATTTCTCGTTAAATTTGGTGATAAAATTATTAATGAATTACACCAGGCCCCCCTTTCATAACGACAGCCTAAATTTAGGAGCTCCTAACTTTATGACCCAGTTTATCACCTCATAAGTTAGATGTCGATTTAGGAAGGAATAAGACTTGTGACATCTTGTTAGGAGGTGATAACTTTTAGGACTGGTTTAGGAGCTCCTAAATAGTTAGGAGACCATCGTGAAACAGGGGCCAGAATCTCACGATTTTTTCAATCATATCACAACTTGTCAGTTTTAGGACAGGAGGAAACATGCAACACCCAAAGCACTAAATGTTGCAGTAAACCTGCGAGTACCAACTGGTACTGACAGACCAAGGACAGTAACTGTACAGACAGTGCATCCTATCATGATAATGTAGCCGGCTGTGATATAAGATGCATCTAGCATCCAGGATCGCCAGTGGTCCTGTTTCAATGGCACCCGATCTAGGGTGCTAAAACAAAGGATCATTCATACCAATCCTGAGATTCGAACCCAAGTTGCTGGATTGCGAGTCCAACGCTCTACCGACTGAGCCAAAGGAGGTAACCCTGCTGGCCGAGACCAATAGGAGCATCTTATATCACACCCGGCTGCAATGGCATCAGAAAGGTAACTGATGCTGGCTCCTGGGACTTTTGGCTCCAAAGTCCAACATTCTACCATTGCGCTACTACTACTAATTTGTAGGTGTGTCTGTAAAGTAGGCAATTAGTATTTGAGAAGTTCCCTTACATGTAGTCTTGGTTGAACTGTAGACAGGACACAGATCCTGTGTGCCCGTGCAGAGAGGCACGGTGTTTGAAGAGGCGCATGTCCCACACCTTGAGGAAACAAAGATTTTATGACACTTCATTTACTGTACTCCATGTGTAAAGTGCACAAATTCAAACGAAGTAATCAGGAACATGGGAATTGGGAGATATGAGTACTAATTAAAATACAGCTGCAATTTTGGTCCATTGTAAAATATTTTTCTCGATTGTACAGTGTTGTGTTCTGTCCATTATCATTCACGAATGTACAATTTTGAAACTCATCATTTGAGATTGTGTCGGCAGATATTTCAAACTGCTGTGTACCATCACATACACATTGTAAAATATCTTGACAATAGTCGGGATCGAACTCAAGATTTCCAGCTGCAAGTCCTACGCTTTACTACCGGAGCTATGCAGGTTACAGACCAAGGATGATATCTGCATTGCCGACAGTGCATCCTATCAATATCACATCAGAAGGAAACTATCACGAGCATTGATGCTGGGTTCCCGCGACGAATTTCAACCCTAGGCCTTTCGCTCTGAAGTCCAAACATTACACCATTAAGCTACCACCCGATAATGCAAGGGTCAAGGTTGAAGATCCACCTACCATGACAACCATATCCCAGGACCCAGTTACCAGGATTTCGTCATCAAACTGCAAACAGCGCACACCTCCCTGTAACATAAAGCTATGGTTTGAAAACACAAACTCCACTTAATCAGCAATCAAAACTTAGCCTAACTCCACTTAATCAGCAATCAAAACCTGAGCCTAATTCAGAAATTTGTAGTTACACTTTGTATGTTTGTTCTCAGCAATGACAAATTATTTGCTGATTTATTATTTAAAACATTTTAGCCTCTGAATCAGAAGGACATTAGACCGTATCCAAAATATGTGACGATTCTAGCGATTTGATTGGCTGATAGGGTGTCCTGGAAAAACTCATACACCCCAGAAATCACTCTGGTAACTAATAATACTGCTAAGGTTTCAAATTAGAATATAAGCACTAATGTTAAAATCTACAATGTGACAGTCAACTGTAGACAGCACTGTCAACTATCTCGGTATATGCAGACTATCTGTAAAGTGAGACTGTAGACTCAGACTACAGAAACTGACTGAGATTGTAGACTGAGACAGTAGACAGACTGTAGACTGAAACTAGATTGAGACTGTAACCTGAAATTGTAGACTGGGATTGTAGAATGTGACTGTAGACTGAGATTGTAGATTTAGACAGGAGACAAGATTGAGACTGTAGACAGAGACTACAGAAACTGACTGAGGTTGTAGACTGAGACAGTAGACAGACTGTAGACTGAAACTAGATTGAGACTGTAACCTAAAATTGTAGACTGAGATTGTAGAATATGACTTTAGACTGAGATTGTAGATTAAGACAGGAGACAAGATTGAGACTGTAGACAGAGACTGAGACTGTAGACTGAGACTACAGAAACTGACTGAGATTGTAGACTGAGACAGTAGACAGACTGTAGACTAAAACTAGATTGAGACTGTAACCTGAGATTGTAGAATGTGACTGAGATTGTAGATTAAGACAGGAGACAAGATTGAGACTGTAGACAGAGACTGAGACAGTAGACAGAGACTGTATACTGAGACAGCAGACAGACTGTAGACTGTAACTAGACTGAGACTGTAGACTGAGACTAGATTGAGACTGTAACATATAGACTAAGATTGAGATTAGATTGAGACTGTAGAAAATAGACTGAGTGAGACTATAGACTGAGACTGTAGACTGAGACTAGACTAAGACTAGACTGAAACTATAGACTGACCTTGGGTCCGTAGAACTTCTGGAGACTGCGCCCACTACGGACGTCCCAGACTCGGACACTGTGGTCCAGACCGCCAGTCACCAGACGGCGCTTATCAAACTGCAGACACAACGCCCCGGTCATGTGACCCTAGAACAGGGGAAGGTCAGTCAGTCATGTGACATCAAATAACCAATCATGCATAACTGTAAAATGGGGGAAAGCAGGTCAATATAACCCAGCAGGTCAATATAACCCATCAGGTCAATGTAACCATAGAACAGGGGAAAGTAGGTCAGTTTTATGTGACTGTAATGTAACCAATCATATGCAGCTAAATAACATGCAAATGACACGTGACCTAAAATTAGCCTCCATCCACTGACCTGAAGTTTCCGCATATTGGTAACGCTGGCGACGGATCCAGCATATTTTCGAGTGCGAGTGTTGACGAAAGGTTCAGAGTCTGCACTTTTTACCTGCCACTCCAAACTCACAGATGGAATAACTTTGCCCTGTGACAATGAATAAAGACAATTATACAATGTTTGCATCATGTCCATGTTGAGTGCCATTTGTAACAAGACATAATGTTATTTTTTTATATAATTGGGGTTTAGAGTCACTTTCAAGATTCTTTCACTTATATCACGACTTGTCAGTTTACGGCAGGAGGAAACCCGCAACAGCCGTAGTGCTGAATGTTGCAGTAAACCTGCAAGCACCGGCTGGCACTGACAAGACCAAGGATGATAACTGCATTGCCACTCTAC
>JAUTBT010051266.1:0-15857 GCA_032361225.1 Lepetodrilus schrolli | reverse complement strand
ATAATATCAGATTGGGTTTAATGTTTTGGACTACTACTACTACTACTACTATTACTACTACTATTACTACTACTATTACTCCTACTACTACTACTACTACTACTACTACTACTACTACTACTACTACTACTATAAAAACCAGCAACAACAAGAAAAGAAATATAAAATAAACAATAAACAAACATTATAAAATATATTAAAAATGTTCCTGTTTTCGTTTCAGGTGGGTTCATCTATAGCCCTAGTAGTGACGCTGATCTTCCGGTTCAGTCACGTGATCATCTACGTGGGCACGTGCTTGGTGGGACTCTTCGTCAGCAGTATGTCGCCGTCAGCCCTGGCACTCACTGAGCAGTACATCGATATGAACTGTGAGAACCTCAACGTTAATTGTAACACATTTAGGATATTTCTAGCAATTTGTTTGGTCGCGCAATAAAATGTTCCGGGATCAAATATCATAATCCCGGAACCGCATCACGGTGTAGTGATACTGATCGTTACTGATTCTACTATGGTGGCCGCAAGTAGACTTCCACCTCGGAGAAAGTAATGATGTTTTCGGTAATGAATTTTACGAAATATATCCTGAACTTGTGGAATTTACCACGAATAATGATGACAAATATCATAATAGTGAGAGTTGATCCAACGCATGAACGCATAGACGCCACGGCAGCCTACAGATAGCCTACATCACAATAATATAAGATGTAAACCTATGTAAATCTCTTGTTGATGGTGCGAATTCGTAAGATTAGACTACTGAATGGAATACAGTTTTACCACTGACACTACTAAAATTTAGGAATCGGCTTCTTTTCAACTTTTGTAAACAAAGAATGATTACCTCCAATATTAGTCCAAATGGTTCCACACGCCACGTTGACGTTGTTTCTCTCTACATTGCATCTGACTAGAACATTTTCATCAGAGTTATTTATGACTAGTCTAACCCGTGAACTCAATAAATAAGTTTACAGTGGCTGTATCGAGTTTTCTTCCAAGGTCTTGTCTAGGTAGATATTTCCACTCTGTCATCCAAAAGTCGAATATGTGGCGACCTGGCGCCCTGTGACCTCGCTTATCTTCTGGATCAGGCATTGGCCCAAAAGGTGGACGCGCCCATGGCTGGATTCAACATGGCGGACTTGGTGAGTGTTTTAGAAGGACGATGATATTTTGGAAATTATTCACATTATTTGCTGTGTCGTCTCTGTTTATTATACCATAATGTGTCAGATTATTCTTGGTGGGAGTAACTCCTTAAAAAATAAACCAACTGCAGCAATGTCAGACGGCAGGCATGCCGTAAAAATATGAAAGGAGCCACCACAAGTCTAGCAGTTGACTGTTTACAAAGAGCGCGCAGTTCGAACTTGGATTACTCTACATCGTCTAGCAGCGATAATGCGGCGTTACGCGAGTATTTGATGGCACCTACATATTTATAACGGTATGTATACGCTATATCCGCATAATAAATAGACACGACACAGCAAATAATGTGAATAAAGTCCAAAATATCATCGTCCTTCTAAAACACTCACCAAGTCCGCCATGTTGAATCCAGCCATGGGCGCGTCCATCTTTTTGGCCAATGCCTGGGCCAGAAGATAAGCGAGGTCACAGAGCACCAGGTGGAGTATGTGGTGGCTACCAGCTGGCTATCTACATACGCACATACTTAAGTAGTGACGCCAAGCAATGTGATGTGACGTGAAGTCACTACAGATGACCTCATTCCAGCTTATAGCAGCTGCCGTTTTAAGGCTCCCCGCTAGATGACGTAGCAAACTTTCGACTGTTTCGAGGCGCCCATTTCAATCTTATGAATGGGGATTTGTCACCACCATCATTCGCGCAAGCAAGAAAGAGTTCCTCCGTAAAATGAACTTTGGCGTCGAATGTGTTACAATGGAGAAACATATAGGATGTTTTGAAATTTGCGAGCGGGTCGGGTTCACCCGCAGATTTCAAAACACCATATATTTATCTCCTATTTGTACCATAATATTTAAATTTCGTGAATTTGGTTGTTCGAAATGGTTTTAAAAGTGTGGTTCAATCGCAATAACACTACGGGAAATTTCCATTAGATCGTAAAGAACAATCTGAATAATCACAGGGTAAGAAAAATAGTTGCCGTAACTATAATTATTATACAAATAATATAAAATGGCTAACACGCATGTTAGTTTGATGAATATTTCAATTTTAGTACGGGAAATTACAATGAAACCATGGGAGAACTTGACAATAGTATTAATGAAGTTCTCTAACAGTATGAAGAAAATGGTAAGAAATTTAGGTTCGATTAGGAGGCCTATATGGGTATCGTGTCACGAAGCTCTACTACGAGACTAGTCTATTGCGCTCTCGAAGCGATCTTTTATACATGGGGATCGTACACTTACAAGAGCTCTATGGTTTCATAGTGGATAAGAGAGATACCCTGGACGACAACTCAACTGGCGCAGATCCCGCGGCAAGGCTAGCTACTGCGATGACAGTGATCACAGTGGTTCTGTCGCGAGCCAGCGTGAACACATTGTTATATCTGATGCATCATGATAGTAGTGTAAAATATATGGGGTTCCCATTTATTTCATTCAACCTTAATCGTAATATATATATCATATTAGTCTCCGCAGTCCAGGTCAATGTTTGGCAACCGTAGAAATCACCGGGATTCGTGTTGTTTACATCCCCTATTTTCGTGCAATCTAATTTGCTAGTTGGATCATACATTCAGTATTATTACATGTCTTCTCTGTTTTAGTCTTGACTACCTCTTGTCTATTTTCAGATTTTCTTTCTTATCTGTTCCAGTTTTTTCCCCCCTTTATATTGTCAGTAATCTCCTGGTGTTTTGCTGTTCGGAAGGAAAGAGAAGGGGTTTATCGGTTATTGATTCAACCAGGGCGAATTCCGTAGGAGAATGGCCAAGCCCGTAAGTGGATCAATGGATCGTGATTCCAGAGCTAATCTTGAGCAAGCCATGAGTCTACTTGAAGGCCAAGTGAAGGAATTGCAGGGCCAGCTTAGTCATGAAACTGGAACAGGGATAGTAAATGCCGAATAGCAATGTCGAATTGCTGGGTATATTTCCTATACAGATCCAGGGCTATGCTGGAGGAGGTCATCACCTAGTCGGCCGGGTGGTGTCGGCGAGGACGCTCAGGGCCCGAGGCTCTCGCCGGTTGATACTGAGGACCGAACCAGGGATAGGCGACGTCTCAGTTTCTTGGATGACAATACGCTGACCCAAAGAATCAGAGGTCGAGGGGAACTCATCCATGAAAAGCCACTGTTATTTCCTATACACTATAATGGGAAAACACCATGGACAGATTACAAGATCCACCTTGAGATGATAGCTGACATTAATAAGTGGGATGAGGGTACGAAGGCTTCTTATCTTGTAGTGTGTCTGGTTTACCCCGGGACAACAGTTTGAGTCTTACAAGGTCCAATTGAGATGCCGGACTAAACGAAGAGAGGAAAGTCTGACAGAACCAGGACAGGATCTTCGGCGTCTGGCTGCACTGGCATACCCAGAGGCAAGTCCACACATGCTTGACACTCTGACTCAGGATTATTTTATTTCATCGTTACCAGATTCCGAGACCAGACTAAAAGTCTAGCAGGCTCGACCTCAGACTTTGAGTGAAACTGTCGAAGTAGCCATGGAACTGGAGGCCTTTCAATTGTCAGAACTCCAACGATAAGGTGGGAGAAGATTTGTTCGTCCCGCCACAAGCAGTGACAACAGTGACCTGAAGAATCATGTGGCGGAGCTGGGTAGTCCAGCTAAAGATTGCCCCAAGCTAAGATTGAGTCCATACCTAGAAATCTTGGAGAAGCTGATCTCGTGTCTCGGAGAGACGAAGAATTTTAGATCAAGTTTGAAGTGATAACAGCAGGTTTTACTGGTAGTGACCGACCATGACATACCCGTAAAACAACCATTTTCAAGATTAATTCTCAGCTTTTTATGTCTGTTTCAGGAACTTGTGTGTTTCAGATATGACTTTATGGCCCAGGAATCCTCCAGAAATACTAAATGCCAATACTGGATGTCGACACTGGATCGCTTTAAATGTAAATTTAACATTTAACCTATGAGCTATGTAAATTGTACAAACAAATGAGTGTTGTATACTGTTTGCATTATACATGTACATGTGAAGCAATGTATACATAAAATGTATGAATTTAATGTTTTGTTATTTCAATTACTGTAGTATATTTCATGGTGCACTACCCAAGAAAGATTATCATGAAATTATTCAAGGTACAAGGTATAGTCACCTTTATATTGTATAATTTACAATTCATGTTCATGTTTATATTGTATTATCCTCCCATGTCTGCGTGCATGATATGATTCATAGTTTGGTAAAGTGCTGTAACGTACACCCCAAGAACAGATCGTTACACCACTGGCGTATATTACACAGATCGCCATCTTATAACGAGAACTCTATTTATAATTGGGGGCTCGTCCGAGATAATTATTACTATATATGTACATGAATGTGAGGGCACATTCTTTTTCGTAAGGGGGAGTAGTGTAAAATATATGGGATTCCCATTTATTTTATGCAACCTTAATCGTAATATATATTTATATTAATCTCCGTTAATTGTAGTAGATAATTATGATAGTCTCCGCAAGTCCAGGTCAATGTTTGGCAACCGTAGAAAACACCGGGACTCGTGTTGCTTACATCACCTATTTTCGTGCAATCTAGTTCGCTAGTTGGATCACTCTATAATTTCATTACTATGTAAAAGTACATGTCTACGTGATGTTAAAGTTTTACCATACTATTACGTCACATTATACTGACATATGATATCAATACTACATCCTGTAATTCGCATGTTGTATGGTAGAACTTGGTCGTTATAACGTCATATCTACCTAGACGGACGTACGAAAAATGGTACTAACCCCAGTCAAACGTCAGAGTTCCGGGTCAACTTTGGCTTTATTAGCTCAAGTTTTTTGCTCATTCGATAGATTTCACATCACAGTCAGACGTGGTTTCTGTATCCCCATTTCGTCTTGAAAGGTATGCACTTTGATTGTCTGTCAAAGTTTCTTTTCTCTCTCTTTTACTATGTGTGAAGAAAAGAATACACCCGGTGTCGGTTACAGTAGTACACTTTGAAGTACATGCATTCGTAAATGTTAGTTTTTTTTACAAATTTTACAAATTACTGTGAAACCGCTGGTCGTACCAGTCATCCTGTAAGAGGAAATGCGGAACAGGTAACGTCGAACAATTGGCCTATATCAGAAAATCAAATGTCATATTCGTTTTTTGTGTGGCAGTCCTTAAAAGAGTTGCTATCCACTTCCGGCTTACCCTGACTGCACGTACAATTTGCTGGATTCACCAAAAATCCCTTAGGAGTTCAAACCGACGTACACACCGGAAGTTAACGATTTTTTGTTGTTATATGTATCTTGTGGTAACTGTAATATGCAAAATTACATATATTTCTGTAACACTATTTCCATGTGGATACTATTGAAAAGTTGATAAACTTCTTTGGTTCAGTATAGCATTTTCAGATGTACATACAAATTCGGGTTCAATAATGATTTTGCACGGTAGTGGAAACAAAACTGGTATTTTATAGTATTGCGAGCGAAAGAAAAACCCACTGCTCACTTAATGTCCAGTGCCAACTTTCTCGAAAGAAGGTTGAGTCACTAAAACGAATAATTTAGAGTTTTTACAACTTGCATTTATCGAAAGAAAACTCAGTTCCAAATGATGGCAAATGTTAACTGAAAACTGCACCTCAGGGGAAAAAAACAACACCTCAATTATAAACTGAGCCGAGTTTTGACTTTTTTCGAGACATCCGGGCTAGGTCATTTCCTGCATGAGGAAGATCCACCATTGCTCTCCCCCCCCCCTATAGAATAACGTCAGCCAATACATGTGCAATGTATGTTAAAGTTCTAATGACTTTTCTTTATATTTGAAGTCGAACACATCTCAACATAACAACCACCTTAACAAATCAAGTTAGCAGTCCGGTGCTAACAATGCAATTACAGTTGGCAGAGTCAATGACCATTAACCTAGTTCCGCAGAACCGCACCACTAAAGATTGAGATGACAATGCTACCAATATTGAAAATCTAAGTCAGGAAATTTGGCGTTGTCTAAGAATTGCAAGTACAATGTAGATTACAGAACGCTGGCTGTGATGCCTGTATACTGAAATACTCCACACATTAGAAATCCAGTAGTAAACTAGTAAATGGACCATACTTAACACTTTCACTGTATCATACTGGCCATTGTATGATGAAGATGCATTTTCTGCTCTACGTCTTAATGTTCCAAGACCTTGGTTTTAAAAAGCATGGCTCTAGATTAGCGAAAGTTCAATATAGTGGAACAAATATAAACTGTAAATTTCAATAGGATTCTAATATACTTACTACACATTCAATTTAAATGCATGTCGATATCCATGTATGATACAAAATGACTGCATCTAATTTGTGTCTGTACTCGTAGTATACAATCCTCGAAACACAGATCATAGCGCTAATTACCTTAACATCCATCAAGTGGTAGGCGTAATTGTTTGTGTTTCGAGGATGGTAATGTATATGCATGTATGAATATGCAATCTTAAAACAAATGGTCACGTATTTTCTTTGATTTAAACATAGATTATTCGTCAAAAATGGATATTGAAAAAAAGCTGTTCAACTTACTAAGTCATTACCTAAGTAATGTACATATATATCATACACCAATGAAGAACTATTTACAGAAACGAAGACGTGTTTTGCCTATAATATAAAGAGGAATATGTGTGCGTCTATATTTATGGAATATTTAGTCCAATATGACGACACTGATATATGTGTATGTCTATATCTACATCACTTCACAGGATCACACCATATTATAATTACAACGTATATTTCCAAATCTAAGTGCTTGCAAACTGATACTATTTCCATCTGAGTACATATATGTACTAACCCCTCTATTTTTCTCATTTCAAGTCAAGCAGTGCATTTACACATGCACGTGTTTTCTTTTGTTAAATGGCCGGGATATGCGTGTATCCATGTTGAAATTCGTGATGAGTTTAGCATTCGACTTTGGCACTACTTTCTCTATGTGTATCTACACGCCACACACCGCACCGTGCTTCGGGGTATCCCAACGTGCACCTTGTCTAATCAGAAACGCCAAATGTCACTCTCGTGTGTACAAGACTTCCGGTATTATCCGATGTAGTTGAATTAACAAACCGAACACGCTTCCTTTATATTTTTATAACACTCGTTAAACTGACAGTATGCCATTTCTTTTAACTGTCATAGTGTCAGTTTACTTCAGCAATCGCTGCACTGAGCGCCTCGTAGAGCCTGGACTTGCAATAAGCCACCCAAATACTTGCACACGACACTAGATTAACACCCAAATTTAGTAATCTTTTGGCAGAGAATTGGTTTTCATTTCATTCTATAACAATTCGAATTATACACCTGAATAAAATTCGAATCAATTGGACTTAATCCAAGTCAGGGTAATTTTGCGTAACAATTCAGACCTGTCAGTTATTATTATTCATCTCAACCTTTTTATATATTACAATTCATGTCAACCTTTTTATATTTTAAATTCAGATACAGTTTTACTACAATTCAGGGCATATATTAACATTGGGATGATTAGTACAATTCTGGTATACACACGGCAGTAATGAAGTAATAATGGAAGTCAATGTAAATCGCATTACATATTCTCAGAATTGTCCTCAGTCAATCATGGCAATGTATTAAAATATGTATTAAAAGAGGACCTTTCCATATATAAACTGACTATAGCCTACTATGACCGATACGGCTCCGGAATTAGTTTTAATGAAACTTTAATAAAGACCAAATAGGTCACCGCGTAAAGCTTCATCATACTAATTTAAAAGTATTTATGGAAGAAACAAGCTAATTAACAGCATCGCACTTCTTGTTAGCGTGTTTATGTATGTGTTTGTGTAGAGTAATGATGTGAGCGAAGTAACCTTTGAGTCATTGAGTCATTGTTCTCTCCTCGAGGGATGATACCAGTGTTTCTCCAGAGTAAAGCCGATAATGTTTTAGTTGTACTCATGTTAACAAAACATTGACGACTCTAGCTGTACATGTTTAGTACTAAATGAACTATTCAGGGGACCATTTGATATCACTTGTGAAGGTTTATTTAAGGAATACAGAGAAACGACGCGATAGCCTTAAGCCCACCAAGTTCTCGCAATATTTAACCAATTGACCAATCATAAACATTTGAAGTGATACTTCTCGGAGCCTATAATATTATTGGATGATATACATAAATACTACATACAAGCAATTAACGGTGGAACGCGTGTATGCATTTTGCATCGGCATATATACCTTACAACTTGGACCATCCGTCTTGCCATAAAGCACATCGTGTATTTTGTATCTACATTACATAGTGCTATGATGGTACCAGGTTGAATCGCTTGCTATGTCATGGAGGTACGGGGTCAGTGGTGTGTGTGTGTGTGTGTGTGTGTGGGGGGGGGGGGGGGTCATAGGTAGAAACCCATTCCGTTGTCGGAGGTTATTCAAGGCTGTTATGTAGATGGATACCGGCTCGTAAATAGAGCATCAATGCTGAATTATTACCATAGGTGGTTGATCTATATAGGACCTACTGAAGCTAGTAATAAAATAAAGTTATACATACAGACACTACTTGCATTAATATCAGCAAAATAAATACGTTCGTGTCTAGGATCCTCTCCGGATCATGGTATGGATGTTTGACCTCGGCTGTCCTGGAGGTTTCCAGTGTCAAGACACCTTACTTTTCAAAAATGTTCGTGAGGCTTGATTAAATCTCGGCTCGATTTGTTCAGTCGTAAGATACGTAAGATTATCAGATCACTGTATGCATACACTATGCCCGACAATAACAAACCGCCAATACACCAGTTTAGTAAATAAAACGTTGATATTGAGTAACATTGTACGTTGATATCAATTACATAATTGTTGCGGTACCAAGCAGTATCGTACTTTACAAGTATGCAGCTATTGCACAGATGTACTGAACATAGATCAACACACATACATTATACAGTGATGCAGGTGCATGTGTCATGCCAGATTAGCAGAAACCGGAAGAGCACATGGTAAAAGTTTGAAGTGATTGCATGCAGCAGATATGGGTAAACCATCATATTGGCTGTATAGCAAATACTAATTTATACACTCTTCACCGGTCTAAACATCATACAAGATGATTGAATTCAGCTAGACTGTGTTCCTTGTCTACTATATGATGCTGCTGAAGTGAACCAACTGGGTGTGTAATAATATCAATAATATCCAGACGAAATCAGACAAGGGGAAAATTGGATAGTACTTCCGCTGACATCTGATGCCAATGACAATGCATTACATATCGCACGTCAGTTGAGAATATATATGCCCTGGATCATAACTGTTCCTTGACGCTCTTCTTCGTTTGACACAACTATAAATATCCATTTACGCATTTACTACTAATTTAAGTGCAATGCAAAATACTACTAATACTATTCATAAAAATAAGTATACTACTATTACAACTACTAATGATGAAGGGGCGGGTGGTAGCGCAATGGTAGAACGTTGGACTCCGGAGTCAAAAGTACCAGGTTCAAATCCCGCCCCGGGAGCCCGGCATCAATGTTCGCGAATGTTACCTTTCTAAGGCGATATTGATAGGATGCGATGTCTGTAGAGTGGCAATGCATTAATCAACCTTGGTCTTGTCAGTACCAGCCGATGCTCGCAGGTTTACTGCAACATTCAGCGCTACGGATGTTGCGGATTTCCTCCTGCCCTAAACAGACAAGTCGTGATATAAGTGAAAGAATCTTGAAAGGGACTCTAAAACCCAATTAAAAAAAACAAAAACAAAAACAAAACAAAAACTAATGATGATATTGATAATTATGACGATGCCGACAACGACGACGATACTACTAATACTACTAATACTAATAACAATAAAAAGGAGAAAAAGAAGAACAACAAAAAATACAAATAATACTATTATTGGAAAGATACAAATTTTATTTTTAAATACCAAGACATTTAGCATTGTAAATAATGCACCTTGGAGATTTAGTTCTTTAACTTTAGTGCAAGCCATGCCGTGTGAAGCGTGTAGATTAGGACATTTCCGAAACTTCACAGGGGTAGCTATAGGGATCTCTTAAAAGTGAAATATTTACATTTAAAAGCTAATGGCATTCGTCTGAGATCACTTGGGAGTTGCACAATGACATATTTCTTTTTTGTTCTTCGGGGGATTGATGGTAGCCTGCCAGTCTCAATCGCTTTAGATTTAATTGCAGTTTCTAGACTTTGCTTTCTAGACTGGCTATTTTAAAACATGTAAAAGCTTTTCTTTTTGAGTTCTTCAATAGTGTTTCACTATAACACATTTCGTGTTGCTTTCATTGTTCAAGTTCAATTTATTTATTGGCATTAGTTTACGTGGACGAAATAAAAGTTGCCGTTCCCAGCATTCACAATGACACATTTGTATTACCTTCACCGGGCCTGAGATTACAAAATCTTTTTGAGTTTGTGATTTCATGTTCAACTAATTAAAATGTTTGTTCACAAATCGTACTCAAAATGTTTCATAATCTCGGGGCATGGTCGTACAATAAACGTAATGACTTAGTCCGTAAACACGATGTCATCAGGCTTTTACAATTACTTTACTAACAGTATAATATTGGATATAATATTTTTCTATGTGTGTGTGTATGTATATATGTGTGTGTGTGTGTGTTTGTGTGTGTGTATGTGTGTGTATGTGTGTGTGTATATGTGTGTGTATGTGTGTGTGTGTTTGTGTGTATCCATTTCCAGGGTTGACTGGAGTATGCGTGTGTGATGAAACTGTAATCGTGTTACACTTACTGTCTACTGCTAAACCGGATTACCGGTAGTCGGCAGGTTTCTGTTCTCATGGGTAACCCTGTTTACACTGACAGTCTGACACCCGACAGCTCGTCAGAGGAGTCCTGTCTCTTAATGCAAGCAGTACCTACTGGACAGACGAGCAATGTCGTATTAAATGAGAGGAACTATATCACATTTATGGATGATTAAACTACCCATGTACTATTTTTCAGAGACCTTCGCCAACGGAAGTAAATGTGTGATACACGTGGCGAAGATATACTGATTCTTGATATTATATATGTAATTAAAATGTGTTCTCCAGTGCGTGAGTGATCATTTGTCAATCATAACTGGCATTCCAATTAAGTGAGAACAAGAATGGCTTCGATAATTTAGAATCCGAGAATTATACTAGATCTATGTGTCCGTGCTCTGGAATAAACTGTATTCATCTCACGCGGTTACACATGTTTAAACAAGAATACAATACATACTTGCAATTGAATTAAAATGTCATGCATTGCAACATTTTAGGGTCTTAATTTGCGACTTCAATTCAACATACAGTCAAAATACACTTCCTTGTCAAGTTGGTGAGCATAATTGAATTTGTTCTAAACATCAATCGACTAACTCAGATTACATTGATCAACTTTCTAATGCTCAGACTAGGAGGTAGACTCTATCACGACGTACATATTCTATGCGTTCGCTGAACTACAAACGAATGAAAAAGACAAACCCTTGAAAGGATGATGCAATTAAAATCTTATGTGCGCATTTTTTTCTTGTCCATTCAACAATACAGTTCCGAACAGCGTGATCCACTTAGAAGAAATAACCGTGGATGCATCATGGCTTGCCCAATTACATTGCTAATCAATATTATGTAACGTGGTTGTTTTCATGTTCAATGCTCTGCTAACACTGATTCTTGTTGTTAATGTAACGGAAGCGAATTCCTGTATGAATAAATCCAATGCACCAAGGAATATTAATTTGACATTAGAGACTAATCAGAGGTGCATAGATTTGCCGAGCAACATAGTATGTGTCCTTATGCCGACGGGGTATATGCTTTATAATTTGATAATTTCCATATTTAAGGATGCAATTTGAATGTCCGACCTTCATCAGCTAATGAAAATGTTAGCCAACGCGACGAAATTTCACTAACAAAATACATAATCTAGTATTACTAGAGAATAGATTCCGTTTAAAGAAGAGACATGCTTATGCAATGATAATCTAAAGAGGTCAATGTACTACATATAAATACTTGGAGTTGATTTGGTCAATCCAGATAGCCCACGGTTAATTCAACTGTATACGACCAAACCATCCAACTATGCACTTCCACAAGCCTGTTGACTCATGACATTGCCACTTACAATTCATGGTACGTTGAAGCCTCCAAGATAAATCTAATCAGTGGTGTTGGCGACTTGTACGGCGTGACTATACGAGACATGTTATAGTATAGGAGACATTTTATAGTATAGGAGACATGTTATAGTATAGGAGACATGTTATAGTATAGGAAACATGCTATAGGAGACATTTTATAGTATAGGAGACATGCTATAGTATAGGAGGCATGTTATAGTATAGAAGACATGTTATAGGAGACATTTTATAGTATAGGAGACATTTTATAGTATAAGAGACATGTTATAGTATAGGAGACATGTTATAGTATAGGAGACATATTATAGTATAGGAGACATGTTATAGTATAGGATACATGCTATAGTAGGAGACATGTTATAGGAGACATTTTATAGTATAGTCTGACCTGAGAACCGAAAAATTAGCTTTGCAAATTATTAATCTAGAACCTTTAATGTAGGAAATAGAAGCATAGTTGTTACCTCAATGGGAAATATACATGGTGTGTGTGTGTGCATGTATGTGTGTGTGCGCGCGCGTGCGTGCGTACATGTGTGCGCGTGTGTATGTGTAAGTGTGTGTGGCTGTGTGCGTGCTCGCATGTGCGTATTTCAGTGTTGGAAGCAGATTCAAGCTGTAGATGTCTTTGACTATACATTCTTATTATTTGCATCTGCTTAAATCACAACCAACAACGGAACAGCACTTATCTACATCTCAGCGAAAATACTAAACTAAGACTATCAGCGTAGAAAATGCGCCTGTCTATAATGTACGTCTGTGTGATTCACTGATACAGCTGACTGTGAGATGACATGCACACGACATGTACATCCTATAAGGACAACACTTGTCACTTGAATGGTGCGACCTGTAATTGAATTGCCAGATATCGAGTAGCAATTTACACAAAAGTAGGCTTTGACAGTTATTCAGATACGTACATACAATGAGACAACTAGGTTTGTATAGTTATAATTATGAAAAACTTCTGTATATGTTTCTCTCATTTTCATCGATATTGTTTGAAAGACGTCGAGATCCACGAATAAAATGTTGATGTGTTAATCGTTTTTAAACGAATTGCATTGGAGATGATTTATGATATTCCCATCATTACACGCACCACAATGCACTGCATCTACTTGACACCCTGCATTAAGTGGAAATCTGGTGGAAGTCCGTGTTGTTTAACAGATAGTGCTCTATTCACAGATTCACGAAGAACATTTCCTGCATGACATGCGCAGTCATGTTAGTTCTTACTTCAAAGGAATTGAATAAAAAAAATAAAAAATACATTACATTAATTATTATAGGCTTCCAGATGTCTTTGTACCCTGTTATTTTCGTAGACATGTCTTTTACGTATAAAGTTAGCTATATCCCTACATGGTAATTAATGTGTGAGCTCAAAGATAATGACGGAATCCATCTAAAATTAGAATAAGAATTGACATTTCTAAAGACCACCGTATTATTTGTCTCCTAGTGTAAAGCCAGGAGACGGGATGTATTAGATGTACAGTAATATCATTAAAATGTTAGCCATCAACACACTGACCTATACAATGAACGAACGAATCATTTTAAAATGAACAACGAAGGCGAGCTATATTCTGGACATGTATCCGTTATATTAGATTACACCTTGAACATTACATTGTCATTGAACATTACTTAGCGAATAACATTTCTGCTAAGATTGATTACGGACATTTTGTTTTGGGTGAGCCATGTATATATGGTGTTGTTCTAATGAGTTGCTCGGTTAGTTGTAACTACTTCAGTGTGTAGTCTGTCAACCTTATTATTATTATCATTATCATTATTAACATTATCATTATCATTATTATTATTATTATCATCATCATCATCATCATCATCATCATCATCATTATCATTATCTTTATCATTGTCATTGTCATTGTCATTGTCATTGTCATTGTCATTGTCATTATCATTAATATTATCGTTATCTTTGTCATTATCGTTATCATTATTATTATTATCATTATTATTATTAGTTATTTTGTTTTTATTTTAATTATTTAGTATCAGAAGTATTTATTTGAATTAGTTTATTTATTAAATGAGATGGTGAAAGGGGGGAGGGGATTACTACATCCGTTTGATCTACTATTGATTAGTCACCAACTTTGACTACAGCCTGATTGAAAACAATGCGAATTTTAGATTCAATGAGCCAGTATGCTTAAAAATAACATGTCCAGGTTAACACATATTTTCCCATCAGAAATATAATTGTTCAAGCCAAAACTGATTGCCGTTATAAATGATTGCTGGTGTTGCCGACTAAGGCTATATGGTTTCAGTGAAAGAGGAGTGTATGAAGTAAAACACGTAAGCATGACGTCTAGGGTTTAAATTAAAAAAAATAATTGGGGTTTATGACTATAAACCCCAATTATTTTTCAAGACTATTTCACTTATATCACGACTTGTCAGTTTAGGGCAGGAGGAAACCCGCAACATCCGTAGCGCTGAATGTTGCAGTAAACCTGCGAGCACCAGCTGGTACTGACAAGACCAAGGATGATAACAGCATTGCCACTCTACAGACAGCGCGACCTATCAATATCGCATCAGAAAGGTAACTTTTGCAAACATTGATCCCGGGCTCCCAGGGTGGGATTTGAACCTGGAACCTATGGCTCCGAAGTCAAACGTTCTACCACTGCGCTACCACCTGCCCATGCAACAGTTAAATGCAACCCTAATCATGCTATAATGTTTAGCAGTTAATAACACATATAATGCATGTGGCATATGGGAATATACATGTGGTTGTCATAGCTGTAGAAACAACGTATGGATCGATGTGTCGTCTGTATAGGTGCAAGGAAGTGATAAATGTACGATTCTTTTGATCGTATTGATGACATGATTATCCAGCTTACATAGAGCTGGAGCTATGGTAATAGATGAAATTGAATTGTTGAATACATAGGGCTCCAGTCAAATGGGTGAAACACAATGTGGCTCGTCTGAATGTCTTAATTAATATATCAAAGGACACAGGACTGTTGGTAGATTAATAAGGCATTTGCATGTATAAAAGTCTCATTTAATAGATATATGGTATGAGCCAGTGAAGTACGTTAAAATGGATGTTATTGAGTTCAGACTGACCATGACGTGGTTATTTCATTAGCGAGCAGACAATTAATCTCATCCGTCACCATGGGATAATTAGTGAATACTCGAATAGCATACCTGCAGTATAATTTAACCTTCTGGAAAACACTATAATATCCATACTAAAATGAGTATAATTTTTTTTTTTTAATTGGGGTTTGGAGTCACTTTCAAGATTCTTTCACTTATTTCATGACTTGTCAGTTTAGGGTAGGAGGAAACCCGGAACATCCATAGCGCTTAATGTTACAGTAAACCTGTGAGCATTGGCTGGTACTGACAAGACCAAGGATGATAACTGCATTGCCACTCTACAGAC
>JAUTBT010051265.1:0-34321 GCA_032361225.1 Lepetodrilus schrolli | reverse complement strand
TTCATGGAATACTGGTATCATCCTAGGCCGTCTTACAGGGAACAGACTTCATGTAATACTGGTATAATCCTGGGCCGTCTTACAGGGAACAGACTTCATGTAATACCTGTATAATCCTAGGCCGTCTTACAGGGAACAGACTTCATGGAATACTGGTATCATCCTAGGCCGTCTTACAGGGAACAGACTTCATGTAATACTGGTATAATCCTGGGCCGGCTTACAGGGAACATACATCATGTAATACTGGTATAATCCTAGGCCGTCTTACAGGGAACAGACTTCATCTAATACTGATATAATCCTAGGCCGTCTTCCAGGGAACAGACTTCATGTAATACCTGTATAATCCTAGGCCGTCTTACAGGGAACACACTTCATGTAATACTGGTATAATCCTAGGCCATCTTACAGGGAACAGACTTCATCTAATATTGATATAATCCTGGGCCGTCTTACCGGGAACATACATCATGTAATACTGGTATAATCCTGGGCCAACTTACAGGGAACAGACTTCATGTCAGACAGTCTAAACTCGGAGCTAGGGTTAAAAACAAACAACGACGAACAACACAAATGTATCTGGAAGTCTTCTACGCTTGTGTGTTTAAATCTTTTTAAAATTCTCTTCAACAGAATATAATGCTTTCATCTAAAGTATTTCTGAAGTAATTACAATATAATACTGCCAAATATATCATGGCATCTATATCAAGAGATTATCCTCATCTTTCTTGAACATAATAGATGTTTTTAAGATAACTTGAAAATATTCTCATCATCGTCATTATTTTTATTGCGTTAGCGGTCTGATACGAATTTCTCTCAGCTCTGATGGCAATCCACGGTAAGTATAAATACTGAAGTAACTGAATTAGTTCGCCAAGCGGTGGTCGCTATAAGCCTTAATGTAATTGTTGAAACCAGGGGACTCGAATACAGTACCGTCTGTCATTACCACTCATTATCATCCAGATAATGACATAAATCGAATGAAGGTGCATTGGAACATCCTCGTTCCTGGGCCAACATGTTACAGTCACTAGCCCTGAACATTTGGAACAATAATAACTAAAATTTAGTAATCTAAAGATGGGATTTGAAGTGAGCATTATGTTCTTTAAATTTCTCTAGTGTGAATACTTCTCTATTCTATTCGATTTCCCATTAGACAAGGTGTGCACGCCATAGGCTGTGCGGGGAGCATGTCAGCAGTAACTAAACACAGCGATATACCGTATCTCAGTCGCACAGGGACATTCCGGTATTAAGGCTATTAATCGATAGAAACCAATAACCGTGCTCAATGATCTCTCCTTCAAGCTAATTTTAACCATTACACGTTCTTCTTCCCTTTTCATATCTAGCAGGCGCCTCTCTCCGTACATGCAAATACATTTTGAAATGACAGAACTCAAATGAATCTCCGACTGTGTCAAATAACGGAATTGTAATACCTGAGAGATAATGACACACAAGGCTCCAACGTTCTTACGAGATCTCGCGCAATAACACCGTTCATTAGTCACTGACGAGAGTGAAATATGACAAGGCAACTGGATAATTTTGCCGACATGTCTTTTCGTAACATAACGACGTAATGCGATATTAGCTTTCATTGTATGATCGTTTTTCTGGAAAGATATCACGACACCCGTGTAAGACTGCTGAATCCAGGTTTGAGACTGGCTTTGCTCCAGGTACTGAGATTGACAGCTCCAGGTACTGAGATTGACATCTGCAGGTACTGAGATAACGCTGCAGGCATAACTCTGACTGGTCATTATAGGCATTAAGTCCAGTGAGATCAGTGAGATTGGCCACAGCTAGATCAGTGAGATCAGTGAGATTGGCCACTGCTAGATCAGTGAGATCAATGAGATTGGCCACTGCTATTGGTAGTGAGACTGGCGACTTCAGGTATTGAGACTGGCGACTGCCAGGTACTATTCTCGTTTGAGTCGCAATCTTACATGTTAACTAGCAGTTAATGTGCAACTTCAAATATGAAAATCGCCAATTCTTACACACAGTAATGGTATTAAGAATAATACATCATTCAACATGATAAATCACATTGTGTTATCTGTGAAAGTCCTGTCGGCGGAATAATCGTCATCTTCCATATTGATCATCTTCTTCTGAATTATTATTATGATTATTGAACTTTTCTTTGTTTTCAGATTAGGGTACACGTGCTCGTTTGTTATGAACACGTGCAATGTAAGGACATGTAATCTGTATTGCGTGCGCATCAGCTTCCGTGAATGTAATGGAAACATTAACTTTAAAATGTTAACGTTCTGTTACTCTGTTAACTGCCGAGAATAGTTAGTCTGAATGAAAATGTTTGATGTATATGATATGTGCATGCGTTTTATATTACATGATGTAAGACAGATTTAGAAGAAAGCGTCTCAGTCAAAATTATAATATTGCAACTGATCATTTTACTGGCGACTACTTCACTGTAGAGGTCGAATAAGCACTCTAGTCAAAGCAATGCCTATATATAAAAAAAATAATATGATTTTATACCTAGAAAAGAAACACTGTTTGGTTATATCTAGTAATCGTGTATACCTGGTAAATCGGCCTGTAGTAGCTACACCTAGTGTGCATGTCCATCTAATAAAGTAGTGCGTCACATCATCAATCTAGAACACCTCAGTCTCTAGGAAACCAGTATGCACACAGTACTTAGAACATACGCCTGCATATTGAAAAGTATAATTGACAATAATAAATGTATTAACTAACCAATGTAGATGTGAATGTCATTGCTAGCAATGAAAATCCAAGTATGTAATACGAAAACATTATTATTTGCTGAAGCGTCGTAAAATACGAGAAAAGTCAACACATTAGTTTGAACGATGCTTATTAAACTACTTCTATCTGGGGTGTAAACAAAAACTCATCTTTTCAAGACAGCATTCACCAATTAATCTGAGATATGCGCACAGAGAATACCCTGTGTGATTGCTGCGCGATATAAATGCACATATTATTATTATTATTATTATTATTATTATTATTATTATTATAATAATAATTATTATTTTTATATGAATGAATGCATATCTGTGCAGTTTGTTATTTTCACATTTTCCTAAAAGCAGTTATTAATAGTTTCAATCGAAATAGTAATCAGCGTTGGCGTTAAATATGAAAATAGCTTGTGCAAAACAAGGTGTAATGCTATACTGTTTGGGAATGGAAACATATTTAGTTTGAAGGTACGACTAGTTATCGAGAGTTGCCATAATGTTTCTTGATGTCGAAACAGTATAATGAAGTGGCAGTAAAATATTACAGAAACAAATATATATTGCAGTGAGTTTATCTCTATAACGGCACTACAGCAAAACGGCACTAATTTTCGCGAGTAAAAACGGCGAAATGCTATATAGGGGAAACGGAAACATCAGTATGGCGATAACGGAATCATACCTAAGCGATAACAGGACCTTAAAACAATATAAGAGGTGGAGAAAGTTGGAAAGCGCCCGAGCGCTATCTACTATTGATGTGTAATGAGCTAGATGCATGGTCAGAGTAAGGAAGCATACATTGGGCATACATTGAGCATACATTGGTCATACATTGGTCATGCATTGGTCATACATTGGTCATACATTGGGCATCATACATTGGGCATATATTGGGCATGCATTGGGCATGCATTGGTCATACATTGGTCATACATTGGGCATACATTGGTCATACATTGGTCATACATTGGGCATACATTGGGCATACATTGGTCATACATTGGTCATGCATTGGTCATACATTGGTCATACATTGGGCATACATTGGGCATACATTGGTCATACATTGGTCATACATTGGGCATACATTGGTCATACATTGGGCATACATTGGTCATACATTGGTCATGCATTGGTCATACATTGGGCATACATTGGCCATACATTGGTCAAACATTGACTACAAAACGCCTGCATATTTGAATGCAGTATGTATCGAGGTGCCATCCTGAAGCATCACTCGTCGGTTTCTATCGTGTTGTTAGGATATGAAGACAAATGCTTAGAAGGCAGTTTTCATTTTCAATGAGAAGGGACACATCACATACGTACTGCTCTGTGACGAGCACACGCTGTACTGTCTCCGTAGTGACATCTCATGTACAATTACACGCTGTACTTTCTCCGTAGTGACAACTCATGTACAATTACACGCTGTACTTTCTCCGTAGTGACATCTCATGTACTTTCTCCGTAGTGACATCTCATGTACAATTACACGCTGTACTTTCTCCGTAGTTACATCTCATGTACAATTGCACGCTATACTTTCTCCGTAGTGACATCTCATGTACAATTACACGCTGTACTTTCTCAGTAATGACATATCATGTACAATTACACACTGTACTTTATCCGTAGTGACATCCCAGGTACAATTACACGCTATACTTTCTCCGTAGTGACAACTCATGTACAATTACACGCTGTACTTTCACCGTAATGACATCTCATGTACAATTACACACTGTATTATCCGTAGTGACATCCCAGGTACAATTACACGCTGTACTTTCTCCGTAATGACAACTCATGTACAATTACACTCTGTACTTTTTACGTAGTGACATCTCATTTACAATTACACGCTGTACATTTTACGTAGTGACATCTCATGTACAATTACACGTTGTACTTTCTCCTTAGTGACATCTCATGTACAATTACACGCTGTACTTTCACCGTAATGACATCTCATGTACAATTACACGCTGTACTTTCTCCGTATAGCATGAAAACATGAGTTAAAAGGCTCAACCGCTTGATGCAAGTTTCATTGCGTATTCACAAATACATATTCCCTTGGATTCAAGAGAAATACGACTTTAAAATCATCACGGAATAGTGATTTCAAACTTGTTTTAATAATAATACATTGTGATATTGTTCATCAAGTCTTTTAAAACTTGAACATTGTAATGGAAGTATGACGAAAGGGAGATAACTCCGAATCTCTGTCTTTGCAAACACGTGCTTGTCAAATGGCTCACCTCGGGACTACTTCTACTTTTCTGCAGCAGGACTGTGAGCAGTCCCGTAGGTTAGTGACATGTTTGTCTGGCTATATATATAAACCCATGCTATTAATATAAATATTTTCACTGGTGCAATAACACAATAGATTTGTATAATTGTATTCATACGCGATATCAAAATGTGTTTGGATCTCTTTTAGGGCTTCTTCTTGGGACATTATTTGTGGAATATACGGTTAAAAGATGTCTTCAATTCAAACAAATTTATTAATAATTACACATTTACTTGGAACTATATTTTGTCCGCGTGCTTGTCCCAGTTCCCAAGACATGTATTTGCCTATCGATAGTTTCTACAGTTATGTGATAAATAGAAGCTCACATTCATGTTCATATACTACTGAATTTATTAAACCCGATGGCAAAAATGATATTATTTTCGGTAGAGCCTCGCATAATATAAATTTTAGCGTTTAATAAATTCAGTATTAGATGACCACTCATATGAGGTCCTCTATTTATTTGTTATTTCCATCGACTATCGTCCTTCTACGGTTGGTAACTTGGTACATACACTCAAGTAGATTTTACACACTAGTAGTCCATCTTTCTGTAGAAACTAATGTCCAACCAATAATGTAATTATCGTTAAATTCTTATTTTATGGTGGCCAGACACCGATTTATTTGTGTTTAGCTAAATGTGTGCCTGGCCCTCAGCTTCCAGGGATCAGTGTAAGGCTTCCTATGACTTGTTTAGTGAATAGCAGCGAGTATTCTCCGTCCAAATACCACCCAGATTGAGTGTTTGCCACGAAGTCTACCTCAGTCCGTGGAGCTGACAGTGGTACGCCAATCAACGCGTCAGTAAATAACCCTCGCTACAGACCAACGCTATGGGAGTGGTACGGATAAGAACTCCAGACGCTGCCGTAGCCGACTAGGATATCCTTTCCTTGTTGTCCGAATCCGGAGACTGTTAACTAATCTTAGGCTCTGGAAAATATGTCTCGGATAATATGTTCAATCATTGAACAAGAGCGGGGAACGAGAGATCGCAGGGAGATGCTCTGCCACAGCGGTATTACGACTCCAGGCTTTTGTGTTTGTTCTCCAGCGAAGGATTCTCAGACGTATTGGCAAGATGGAAGATTGATGGCTAGTTCTATATAAGCGAATGATTAATATTAAAGGCAGCACGCCACAAGCGGCGCTAGAGACCTCGACTGACGCCGACTGCAGATATCGAGTTTGAAGGCGTCTTTCATCCTCGGACTTATGAATTTGTGTGACATTTTTGATTGTGCAAATATCATCTCCTCTGAAGCATGGCGCCTATCCCGGCACTGCTCATGCAGGCAGACGTGTTTTACAAATGTAATATGGACATAACAATAGCCTAGCTCCCCCTTGCGTCGTCCAACTATGCTCTCTGGTTGGTTGATTGTATTACATTTGTCGCGTACTATTGATTAGCAATTTGTCGTCTGCAATTGATCTTTGTAAGAGTTGTAGTTGGCGGGAAAAGGTTGTCCTTTCTTCGAAAGTGTCGTAAATTTCCAATCTCTATCGCAATTATCCCCCTTTGACGGCATAAATGACATGGTGTGTATAAATACGGTATAAACATGGCATTATTCATGATGCCACTGACGTCATTATTCATAGACAACACATACAGGTGACGCCAAGTTACTCTATATTTGGGAACAATGATGTTTGATGAACGAGTTAATAAAGACAAATTCAATTATGATAAAACTGTCCCGAGCGTCGTAACTCCGCCATAGATATTCCGTTATGGTGGACACACATTAAATGTTTCAGATTCAGGAGCTAGATTTTACGGTAGCAGACATTTTCTCCCTGAACTAATATATGCAGTGAGTGATAACCTGGGCAATTCAAGTCATATATGAGTCGTACAATCAATGTAAATCAGCCATGGTTGGTCATTTCAGAATAAGTAAACGACACTTCCATTCCCATCTAGATTTATAGCCGGAGCTGTTTGGTAAAAGCAATTCCATACAGAGAGTATTGGTACGCGCTATCTGCGTATATGTTGTATTAGCTCCTCGTACAGGCAGCATATATCTCACTGGATTGCCTATCTCAGCATCACAACCCAGACGAATATTGTCTGCCGTTATGTACCTCCAAGTAATGCACATAATGCACATGGTAACAGCTATTATCAAATACTTTCCACAAGTGCCGTCAATTGTAGATACTATTTTAGTTATGTATCGTGGTGGTGTTTTGCGATTGAAGGATGATCCAATGCGGTAAGACAGGCGAGTAACAGCTAAGACAAATTAAGCCAGGATGCTAATCAAACAGATACTATTGCATTTCAATCGACATCCCCGTGATGACGTTCTTCAAGGCTGATGCTGGCCGACGTTCTTCTTCTCTAGCGATCGGCACTGCACAGAGGCATGGACTCCGAGTGCCCAGTAATAATGAAAGCACTAATTACAGAAAGTTTCATTTATTTCTGACATTAAATTATGCATACAACACAGACATGACTCATATTTTACAAAGCTTACGTCGAGTTAACGCCAACGAAATGACAGTCGACACTGTCACAGTGGGTGTTCATTTCAATGTGGTGTGCGCATTTGTGTCAGAGCGAGACATTTGTGTCAGAGCGAGACATGTCCAGATTTAAGTCGACATTGGTGCCACGCCGCCTGCTGACATATCAGACGTCGACTGTAGCACTATTTCTCTGACGAGATGCTTGAATATGTAAGATTTTACAAATTCATGATTTACCCAAACCAGTGCGCTTTTCTTGTTCTGACTGACGATGCTATTCCATACATTGACGGGGCAACTTCCACGTACTTCTGGTAATGGTACAGTATATACATAACTACGACTGTGTCGCACCCATAGAGGGTTAATGAGCAGATAATTATGTAACCTGACACTGTATATTGGCTGCTGTAACAGTATGTGGAAGCTATACTGAGATCCATGTATTAAAACTGGCGCCTAGACAAATTAGCCAGCATATGACGGTGGGATTGCTTTTCTTGTGTTTATACATCGCGCATGGTTTGCAGTTCTTAAAGCGCTGGCGTGTGTATCCCACCGCATTAGTTATCATGTATATTGTATACGTAATGTTTAGATCTAGGACAGTTTGCTATTGGGCGTGATGCGTTATCATGATTCGATATTTCTAGAAAGTTGAATTCCAAATATAACATAATTCGTATTGAATACACCATACCATATGTTTTCAAACGCTACTCCTTTCTGCTTCCTACAGCTGAGTGATCTTTAAATCGACCAGTATTTTACACGTGAAGTCTTCGGCTATGGTGTGATGTCTGGATGTTTCACAGTTAGTGAATAGTTTTGATTTTGAACAGCCATTAAAATGTTAAGAGATATTTATCAATAACTTATTATCATGTCACGCTACAATCATAACTATCACATTATATTATAAACCTATCAAATTGCATGTAAGTCTGTATCAGAAACCTTCATAACTAATCTTATTAACCAGAATGGAAATAATTGACAATGATACTATATCAAACAGCACAAACGTATTAATGTGTCGGACATTTGGCGATAGTTCAATGGCATTGGAATGATTTGGCAGTGTAATCTTCATCTTGGAGGTATTCGTCGCCATGGTATCCGGAAACGATGAAATGTACAACGACAATGTACACAATGACAACTACTATACAACATAAGACAACGACTGTGAATACAGCATACCACGTGCACGGTCTGGATATGCACAGTGTTGCAGATATTAATAGCAAGAAGAATCAGGTGCAAGGAATACAGCCAACAGATTATGAATAGTACGATGATTGGACGCACATACATGGCACAATTCAGTTGATGTCCTAGTATTTGGTTTAAACCATTGGTAGGTTGATCGGTTGTCTCCCTTGCGTAGTTGGCCGGTAGGTAACACTCCGGTCAGCAGCAGTACTTCCTACAAAAAGTTAGACGGATTTATGTTCTTAATTCTAAGACAAATTCCAATAGTGTAGTTACCAGTGTATTTCTACTGTTCTCGTAGTGATCCGAAACCAGTCCTGAGCAATAATGGCCTCTTCGTACGGCCGTCCAAGTCCACAGACAGCGGCAGTACACAGTACTGTGCAATACTCCAGAAGTGGAACACTCCTTCCCATTCATAACTCACACAATCATACGTCACACATTTTAAATCCACGACTGTCCAGCAGTTCGTAGGATATGAAATAAATTACACTGATATCCTTCATCATTTGTATCTCTCTCGTCGTTCTCATACACATCTCACACAGTTCTCACGTTGTTCTCACATATGTTAGTTGTTCTCACACACGAAGTTCTCACTCTTGTAGATTCTCACACTTGTAGTTCTCACACTTGCAGGAACAATTTAGTTTCACTGCCAGAGGATGACCGTTCACTGTCCGTACACCGGTTGACTTTCCCGCACGTGCTGCACGTGGTCAGGACGGCTTTCCGTCCGTCGCAGTGTTTCTGTTGTAGAGCTGGCACGTGCTCGTGGTAGTGGTAGCCCTCGTAGTAGTCAGTCCGTCGCCGGAGCAAGTACATCGCAAATATAATCAACGCCAGCAGCACGCACACACCAGCCACGGGTACGGCGATGTAAATAGGGTTGATGATTTTTGTTCCGTCAGAACTGGTGCGATATAATGGATCTGTCTCCGGGTTGGAACATCCAGCTGGAGCATCCTTGGTATCAGCTATTGTCTTCTCTGTTACAGTTTCCCCTTCTGTGTCTGAAATGCAATATTACAAACTCTCAGAACATTGTATAAAGCCCTTCACACAGACACACGCAGGCACACACACACACACACACACACACACACACACACACACACACACACACAAACACACACACACACATACACACAGAGGTAGAGAGAGAGAGAGGGAGACAGATAGAGACAAACAGAGAGAGAGAGAGAGACACACACACACAGAGTGAGAATGAGCGTGAGATAGAGGAGTGGGGGGGTGGGGGGTGGGGGGTGGGGGGAGAAAGACATCACTATTTGTGACAATTACCATATTCGATTGTCATTATACAGGTAAGAATACGGCAGATAACTATTCTATATCCATGTTCCCAATGACACACGCCTACAGTGTGTACATGAGAGTGTATAGTACCTGTTTGTGAGGGTACTGTAGGGAACACATTCCTGTTGCACATGGTATCCTTGCAGCAGTACATGACTGGCCAAGGAGTATTGGGGAGATTGGTGGGTTTCCGGTTGTCACAGTTGAGGGGTGTCCGAGTGTTGATGCATCCTCTGGTCAGGACGTTCTGGAGGTACTCCACATAGCAGAAGTGTTCTGTCACACAGGTGGTGTCGCCTTCCATTTGGCATTCCTCCGTGTCACACAGGCAAGTCATCTTGGACGCTGGAAGAACAAGTACAACGTTAGAAAACGTCAACATTCGTTAGAAGACTAGCCATGTGTAATAGGCACAAGTATAGCTCATCATTGTTCATGAGTCTAGCTACGGAAACAATTATGAACCAAATATGAATAGACTATGAACAAAAATATTGATGAACGTGCTTGATTGCCAATATTTATATGTTCTGGATAATACATTGAGTCGATAAGGATGCCTGCTGCTGGAGGTGATGTGGCTAGTTGTTACAATGATTGCAAGTAATACATATAGCAATAAATATACCTCACTAACTGTAGTTGACCCACATTCTATGTAGATCTTCAAAAATGGAAAGATTCGATAAGACACACTTTAATTTCGGTATTTCACTTGTCAAAAGTGACAAGTTATATTATCACACAACTTCTCTGCTCTTACTAATCAATATGGTCATGTATATAGCAGAACTCAGAAGGATTGTCGGCCGTGTAGTGACAGGTCTCACTCGTGGACATATCTGACGATCTACTCATCTCTCAGAGAGCCAATTCAATGTCTGTGAATCAGGCGTGTGCTGGAAGTGTTTACATCAATCGAAGCCAGGATGAGTCTGTCTTCTAGAAAATTTATGATCGTAACAGACGAGGACTTTGAATTTATATCAGATACAACGCTCTTAGGAAGCACGAGGTCAGCTCAGGGTCCACACAAGGTCAGAAAAAGGTCAACGCAATGCAGTGTGGCTATTTAAATCCAGTTCACCACGCGTACAGTTTAAATCGCGTTTCTTATTGTAGAGCACTTTAAAATATTTTTTCTTCTCGAAGGTTTGAGTGTTAAATGCGTCCAACGGTAGTTCATCATTACTAGCATACCATAACGGTCTGAATCAGGTGGAGAGATAACAGGAAGTGATGCACATGACACTTCAGTCAAGATTCGATAATGATAATACCTGAATTATTTGACATATTTATATACATTTTAGAATGTAAGTAAGTGCTTTCAATAACTGTTATAATATAGGATGGGTTTGCAAATTGTCTGCCTGTTTCATGCATGAGCGGCAACGTATCTCTATTCCGTAGTAAATTGATATTTCGACGTCGACTCGCAGCGAATAATGTAAATAGCTATGGTCATATTTTGAACATTCTCCCAAAGTCGAACTACCCAGTAATATATGCATTCATCTACAGGACCAAATACACATACACCGTGCATGTATACGTAGTCTATGTTTAACTTAGGAACGTTCCAGCAGTAATACCCCGAGCTAAGTTAATCTATATACACAGGAGATTATCCTATCTCAGCTTAGCCGTGATTATTCATACGCCATGCGGTCTGATTAGATTTGAGATAAACACTGGACTTTGTCTGCATCGATAGACTATACTGCCATGTAGACGTATAACTGCACGTGTGCGTACATGGTGGTTGGAGGGGTGGGCGGGTTGGTGGATGAGTGGGTGCAGGTAAAAAAGACCTCCCAGGGGCGGGGTTGAATTACTTACCTAGGGGCGCTAAAAGTATTATTATGTGTCTGCATTGCTATGAAGTCACAGTGCAAATGCACAGCAGCCTAAACATTGATTTCACAGTTAAATCTTTATGATATGTCATTTTTGATAATGGGTGATAACTAGAATCTCACCCTCGTCAACAATATATCAACAAAGCCTCGTGTTGATATAGTTGATATTCCAAGACACAATACATTTTTTATAATTGTAGTCATACGCGATATCAAAGTCTGTGTGTACCTCTTTTTAGAGCGTCTTTTTGGGACTTAATTTGTGGAATATAAAGTTACAAGATTTATTTAATTAAATATGCAAACACATTTATTAATATTTACACAATTACTTGGAACTATATTTTGTCTGCGTGCTTTAACCCAGTTCCCAAGACATTTGCCTATAAATAGTGTTAGTGAATGAAAATCGATATTACAATAGTTTCTACAATTATGTGATAAATAGAATCTCACATTCGTGTTCATATAATACTAAATTTGTTAAACTTGCTGACAAAAATAATAGTATGCTAGGCTGAGCCTCGCATAATGACCACTCATATGAGATCCTCTACATAAACATTGGGATATTAAAAGGTTTTGGCTCCAGATGTGATACATAATCCTCTTAAGTGTGTCCTTCTGTACATAACTGCAGCCTTCCTGTCGGCCTTCTACTGGCGTCTACTGACTGTGCGACCTCCACATCGCACAACATTGATAAATATGTCCATGATAAAACGATTCAGGCCATTTAGCTGAAGGTTGTGTGTCCATGTTTAGTCCAGGGATTGGTCCAAGACGCTATCGGATTGTAATCCGACCCGGGAAATGGACTTAACATATACATACCATTGAGTGGAGTGGTAACGTATACCAGCCTACCTCTGCAGGGTCCATATCATGTTTGCATGCGATCTATTCATGTCGTCGTCTTATTTATTACCTTGATACTGTCACTGACGACGTAAATGGGTTATGTCATTATCAGTTCAGTTCATGTCGTACGTGGTGGTACATTGAAAAGAATAAGTACATGTATGTCATTGAAAAAAACAAGGAACATTCATCGCCACATGACTATTTAGCGTACGTTGTAGTTTTGCCAGTTCATATTTACATCCAGGGTTCTAATTTTTCAAACCTCTTCAAATATCTGTTGAAAATACGAGTCTCCGAAGGGTTATATAATGATTGAGCCGGATACTTCATTCCTACGGTTGAACACAGATCAACCTTACTCGATGTTGGTTAGTTCGTGAACCTGTGGTTTGAAGTTATTACAGAACGGCCGCTCTTCACAAGTTTATTTCGTTCAATGACTATCCAGGTTAAGAACTCATGTAACCTCTCCAGTTAAAATACATTGTCAGTTTCGATCCATCAGCATCGCGCCATGTTGACTGGGTCCCGACTACTCTCACGGTTACGTTACACTATGGCGTCGCCGTCTGGCGCCACACACAGAAACAACCAATTTAACAAAATTAATGAATATGTCGTAGGAACCGTTCTAGTTAACTGTCTGTCTTCATGAGCATTGATGTAGTTGAATTTCCTAAAATAATCATAATAAGGGCGTATATATACTGCGGGTTGTTGACGATATATGAGAAAATAAGATGATAGTTCAGAAAAGCAGTCTGTATACACATGCAGTTGTACGCCATGCCTTTATCAGATAACAATAGTTTGTCAAACCGTAGTCATGTATGGCACACATTGCTACAATTAGCATGTCTATTACTGTCTTCACTGGAGGTAATGCAGTGCCCATTGATGCTATTGATGTCAGAGATACTAAGCAAACTTCAGACCCTTGCTGTACCATACTTTAAGGCCATATTAATGTCAACCTTTGTACAGCATGCCATATGCATTTAATTATATTACCCTCAATAGTCTGATGAAAACAAAGTTAACTTTATTTAACGTGCTTCTGCTCAAGGAACTAATTCTCTTGTAGCAGGAAAAACACGCTGCTGGATATTAGAATGACGTAATGATGATGTTCAATATTACAGCAAAGCAATACATTTTTTTAAACACAAAAATAATAGAATAGGCCCGGTAGCCTGTGATAGAATGTACGCCGTGACACTAGAGATAGAAGTAGAGTGAATATATGTGTCTGCGCTGCCTGGAAAATCCATGGACGATGACATCGTCGCAGCAGACCACGTGGAACCAGTTGTTCCAATGACCAGCGTGTTTTACCGCCGACCTGTCAGAACAAGATTTATAGAACCTGATCTAAAACCTATACAAAGTGGCTTTCTTCAAAGCAATCCAATTTGTGCGACAATGATTTGAACGTATCTTGGAATGGTTGGCAATTCTATGTTAGTCTCAATTTGACCTGTACCAGTGTGAGTTATCTCCCTTCAGACATCACAGCGCCCTGCGTGTACAAATACGTCTCTTCTGTATATTACACGCTAGTGTTAGAGATCTGCCTATTTACAATTTAGCTATTTATTTTTCCAATTTGCCATTTCTTTTGGAAGTAATTTTTATTTGCTACTTAATTTCGACTGCTGGACATGAATTTGGCGTGGGTAATGGTATTTTCTTAATGGGCTGTCATAGTTTGGTTTATCCTCCGTGACAATGGCGAAGTACTGGACAGCGGATTCTCGAGACCCGGATGCTCGACTTTATTACCCATAGCATCAATAGGGTTCCATTGGCTAGCACCTTTAATGTGGTGGTTAAGACTTGTTGAACGATCCAGTATAGACTAATATTATGGCCGGTCAACAAATTGTCAATGAACGGCCAGGCAATTGTAAGATCAGACATTGTCAAACAAGTCAGACGCACCGTTATATATAAAAACACGTATCATTATATTAATTGTATTTGTTTATTAAATAGCCTAACCCCAGTCCAAATGTCCTCTAACTGTCCTGCCCTTACCAAAAGTTACTATTGCCACAGTGACTCCAGGTATCGTGACTTCCTGGGGCTTATGTTTAAATGTTGTTGTTTTTATCATGTATCACTCACATTGCCATCCACGTAACAGACATTCTTCTCACAAAATTACTCATGCCTAAGACAGCTAGTATAGGACCTATAGTACATATTAATGAATGGAACTATTGGCATTCATAAATAGTATTTAAAAATACCGGTATATATAGGTAATGTGTTAGTAAATAATAGATTTGAAATTGGCATGAGACCCCATGGTAAACGTCAAGGAAAGTTCCATCGTAACTGCAATAGCATATTCCATTTATTTTCCGATCCTCGAGCAATCTCGGGCTAACCTCTCTTCATGGTTGTTTTCCTAAAAGCCACAGAAGGAGATAGATCTACTGCCTTTTGATCTCAAGAGGAGATATTACAATTATGGCCCGTGCGCAATAAAAGCGCCGTGAAGTCAGTTTTGTACCCAACAGAAGTGAGCCTCTGGCCGGGCGTGAAAAACTACCATTCTGCTGCAATCCAAGATGATATTTCCCTGATAACAAACTGCAACGGATCCGTGATTCAGCTTCGGACCCTATCTGAGATCTTGAAAAGTTTAGCAATCTGTCATAGAACGTTCTGCCAGGTTCTTTAGCATATTTAGGCAGTTATCAGGCATCAATTCTCCCATCTCCAACTCTTATCATGATACCGATAAAACAACTGCCTGCCTCAACTTATCACGACTGGCATAAAGGTGACAATATGTCATTAGGAAACTTGTATTTGTCTTTGTGATAGCATCGCAGCCACGCAATTGGAGCGTTTTGAAAGCTCTTAGCGAGAGTAAAACTTCTCGGTTGTGTTAAAATTAGGCCTCATTAAGATTTGCTAGGAAGATACGTGAGGAGTTATTAGCTCCAGTAAGTACTTCCAGACTTGCTTTGCTCTTATTTCCTCATAGCTGACGAAAGTGGAGAGATATGCACAAGTCACTTGACGAACAGATAAAGGTCTGGCTTAAGATACAAGTTGTATGTAATATGTCCATGACAGCTTTTAAAATTCTATTTGTAGTAAAGTCGATTTAGATCTAATCTAATAACCAATTATTCCTTTGCAATCATGAATAAGAAATACCACTGACGCTCTTGACACTGTTAATGGATTGTTTGTAAGTTGATTTTATTCAAGGTTTTATGAGTTACATCCCAGTCAAGGCTTCACGAGATCTCACTGTTTTACCGTGCTGACGAGTTTTATGTGTCGGGGTGAGATACGGGACCTACTTAGGTACTAACCTTTGACCTTTTCTCGTCAATATGCATGTATAATGCAACATTAACCAGCGATGCGATAAGTTTGATTTCATCATGCGCTTTCAACAAATGCAAAAGGATATATTTGTTCTTTGATAAAGAATTAACTGAATTTTTCAAGCATTACGTTTATATTTATATTTCTTTTTACGAGGCTGATTCTAAGACAAGGAAAGTAAAGACGAAGATTCATTGTTATTGCTGTCTAATTCAAAACAGAGCAGAGCGAAACATTGGTATTCGTACAATATAGAATTGTAATACTGTTGTAGATAGCATTGAAGCTATATGTTGCTATACAATAAACATGATTTAATTTACGAACACTATTCTAACCGATAGTATACAGGTTCTAGAAGTACTATACATGTATCACCCTTGGTTACCACTGGTTATATACCAACAACAGTGAGGCAAGGACGACTTCCAATACAACAAAACATGTACTATATCAAAATGAAGCACGTCAGACCTCTTCATCGGAGAGACTACTCACACTTCTGTAGCTACGGAGATACCAGGAACACATTTACTGCCATGTGCTACGGTATGCTACGGCTCGCAATGCGATGTATCCATTGTTGGTTGTGCTGTCAAATAAGCTAGATACATGTTTAAATTCACCTGATTGCAAAGACCACACAATATTATGGAACCAGAATGTACACAGCATCGGTTATCTCCCCTTGCTCTGCCATTATATACCAGAATGTGAAGAACGTTCATCGAAATTGTGTCGAACAATATACTGCAATAATGTTGCCGTAATGCTTGATTTGCGACTACAATGACACAGAGATAAACTATGTTTTATAACATAATGGATAATACTATATTGTCGTGATGAGTGTCAACTGTAAGCCATACGGTCGTGGTTCTTGCCATGCCACGTGTCTACATACTGGGTTCCTTCCCTCCCACACCGTGTGTTATCCAGGTCATGATTACCTCCATCTGAGTACACACATCCGATACCAGTTTACAGCCCCGTGCTCAGCAACCAATGTAGCAGTAGAAGCTATTACACCAACACACCTGCTTCACATTGTTATGATAGTTGCCATACATGTCTCAGGAAGCAATACATCTATTGACATTGGGCCATGTTTTTACTCAATTGATATTAAATCCTTTTATTTCGTCTAGGTGGGAAAACACGCTAATTCGGTCTCGGGTAAGCTAGGCGGATGATTGTGATTAATATGTCCAACTGTTATTTCTACTTCAGTCTACCATGTAGTTAATACGTCATCAGGACCAACACTGGAATATCACGCTTACTCTAGAAGGGGATGTCAACACAGCTCTGCTATATAGTCGTACAGTTTAACTTCAACTGTTAGTGTTGAATCATGTTAACCTCTGCATTAGTCTTAAAACCACGGAAATCTAGATATACTTCAATCAGTCATGGCAACGTGGTCTGCCTCGTGAACAGAACGGCGTTATCTCAGGATAGACATCCAGGGCTATAAAGACCGAAATGTTCAACTGCTGCTAGAACTCTGATCCAGACACAATCAAGCAAGTGTTGCCATCATTTCATTTCTTTTCTTTTCGCTCAATTAAGATTGTTTAAAATAGCGCAATACGCAGTGGAACTTGAGACCAAATGCACTTAGTTTAATACAAGCCGTTCCCGTTTTTATTTTAGACTTCTAAATTCTGATAATTGCGTGTTGTTGTGTAAGGTTATGCGTAGTTCCGTGTAGATGTGAGCCGTTGTTATACACGCGGTCGACGTGTACGCGTGAATTGTGACGCGCAAAATAGAGCTTTAGTATTATTGGTGTTGCTCCACAATTATCTTATACATTGCCCTATGATACAATTATCTTATACATTGCCCTATGATACAATTATCTTATACATTGCCCTATGATACAATTATCTTATGCATTGCCCTATGATATACGTATCATTGTTATCAGATGCAGTAGATTTCGGACGTCGTTTACTACAATTATTTACTTCTGATATTATATATATTTGCTACTGTATTTAGATGACTCAAGTACTGTTTAATGTTCAACAACGTAATGAATTTAGTGTAACTACCTTTCTTAGTAAATGTATCACCCTAGAGCCCATGAACATAGTATCGCTGTGATGTTGGTGATGGAATACGTTATCTCACGCTGCACTGATAATATATATAAAAAATTACAGTAATACGAAATGTCAGTTCAGGTAATAAAACTGCAAACATGTCAGAACAGCATGCCAAAGGTACAAGCACATAATTAATCTTCTGTTGGGTCACGCCACCCGGATGTAGGAGACATCTAATGTGGCCGACGTCAATCATAGCATGTGATGGAAGAGGTGGTTAAATCCTCGTACCAACAGTTTAAAACCCAAGCTCAACACAGAGGCATTAATACAATACATTTTATGACTTTGATGCCTTTCTCACATTTGTGTGAGCCCTCGTAGGAAGTTAAGCTTCCATCAAGAGCAATAAACGTGTTTGAGGTATCACGAATTTTAAAAAAACCCAGGTTTTATCTCCACCCATGCTACTTGAAGGTATTACGATGACTAGCGTCATTCCTGTCAAGGATAATAGCTGATTAATCCGGGATCCGTTTTAACAGGCAACACAAAAGCACGGGAGACCAGATTGTAGAATGAGTCATGTAACGGTGGTGTAAATAAATAATTAACTACGAGTTTGAAGACAGGATCGTAACTTAACATACAGAGTACGTAGCTTTTGTACAGACCGTCATTATTGTGGAACTATTACTACTAGAATCAATCAAGTGAATCGAATTACTATACCATAGCTAGATAAATATACTTTTAGCAATAATTTTCAATTATGTTCCGCTATGATCGTGCCAAGCTGGTGATACTTTTCAATACTGGTAACAGCCAAGTTTTCATGGAAATATATGCATACCATGTCAGAGGCTATTGTACCTAGTATGTTGTATTGTCATGCCACCATGCACAAGATTAGTTCATTATCTAAATGATCGCATTATAGACGTACATGCCTATGCCGAAATTACTTACATGTATAATATTAAATATTGAGCTATAGCCTATGAGCTCATTTATAGTTATGACGTTATGACATTTCAGAAACGAATTATATTTGGCACGCTAAGCTCCTATCTCAACGGAATTCAAAGAGATTTCGCGAGACTTCAAAATGCCGGAAGATAATTTCACTGTCTATCACATTTGTCGAGGTCAATTAGCATTCTAAAGGCTCGTGCGAGTACTCGTGGGATATCCCATCCATTAAAGTAAATACATTTCCTGGCATAGTCCCTCTGCGATCTCGAACGTAACGCTGACCGTGTGCTCGCTGTCTTGCAAGTTACGTTTAACTCGTTACGTCGGCGCGGGCAGGGCCAGGACAGGTTTTCTGTTAGACGTCATCCGGTTCCAGTGCAAACGTGTTTATACTTAATATTGGCAGGCATCAACTAAGCCTACCAACGACTATATAAATTACTATTAGCTATTCTGATGTATTATTGTTTTATAGAGAATGTCATTAAACTGTTCTTTATTATAAAGTTTACACATTTTACACTTAAGACATATAATAGCCTGTCTACTCCTACCAACTCACGTGTTATTTTCTTGCTACAAACTCACAGTATAGCATTATGCTGTCTCGCAGTATAGCATAATGGTGTACGTTAGCTTGATTTGACAGCATAAACCTGTAGACATAATATATTGTTCACAGTTCATGTATCTGCATTCTCGGATTACCAAGCTGATACCCCACTGTCATCACGTGATAGTTTCTGCGCATCTCCATCCCACCATTAGTCAATTAAAAGACAACCCTCCATTAAACACAAATTATCAAGTCTCTCTCGTCATTATACATCAAACATCGGAATACCCCCGTAGGACTTCGCTAGTCTCCGAATTGTGCCCCGCAGAAAAACGATCCGTGAAGACATTATTCCATAACAATAGAATGTCCGGGGCTTTCTCTGGAGGGAATCAGTCTCTGACAGGCCGCCGCTTCTCAAAGGAGGATGAAATTTCACCTTAGGAATTGCGCGGCCTATTCGCAGGCGGGCTCTGACAATGCACAATTAGACCTTCTCATTGACTGGCGGAGAAACGTCATCTCGTAAACGGGTGACATGAAATGTGGGGTCGGGTAGAACTCCACTGACAAAGGCTTCTGTTTGTTTTCTGACAGACTGACAGCCTTTAGATGGTGTTCCCCCAGTGAACCTTTAAATTGTCCCCGGCGTGTTCGAGCGACGAAACCCCACCCTATCCAGAACGCCGAAATAAGTGTTACCTGTTGGGTTTAAAATAACACGTACTAACATATTTTCACCTAGAATTTTGAAAATAACAACTTACTAGGAAAGAAGTAAAGTATCGGATAGCCGAATCAACGAAAGTCATTGTGAACAACTATCTAAAGTGAATACTTATATTACGATATTAGGAAATATGTTCTGAATAGTTTTAAGGATTGACTGCAATATCTGTTTGCGTTCATTGAGGTATGAACAGAAAAATCGATGTGCAACTGTATGAATTCACGAATAGTTGTAGGTATTGTACATGTACTCTTCACAAGGAAAGTCGATCAGATTCTAGAAGGTATGGAACCGAGCGGTTGAAAGATACATTTGATCAAAAGCATCAACATGTGAAACCCTATAATATTTAATGTTTATTTAACAAGGAAGAATACTGATATAGTTAGCAGTTGACTAGTGTCAATACCCTGACGTGACTTCACATGACACTGGGACCAAACACGGCTGTAATTATGGAAATCATAGCCGAATAATCATGCGAAACTTTACATGGTTTGAAAAAAACCATAGACAGTCTGGAAGTCAGAGTTGGTATTTAAAGACCAGCGCCGTTTGTGGGAGAGATAAAATTGGCACCCTGGGTTCGCCTTGTCAATCAAATCCCAATATGAACAGTCCTCTCTTTTGAGTTAAAAATGAACAACAAAAGGGGTCATTTTCTGTCAGACAAACACTTCTATCTGAGTCATTCACAAAATGTCTCAACGTGTTTTTGTTATGCTAATTACACATGTGATCCGACACAGACCTGCATTACTGTCTAAGGTTTTACAAGCATTGGTAAATTAAAACCATAAGAAAATTATTATATCAAATTTTGTAAAATAAAGCCAGAAGGCTTTTGAATTGTAATGTAAGAGAATCCGTTTCCAGATAATAGTGAAATTCACCAGCTGAGATAGGTCCAGACTGTTAAGACTTTTTAATTCCACATAGCAATAAGAACATTATTTCTTACTGCCTGTTTTTGGTTGTTGTCTTATTATTATATCCTTGTTGTCATACATCTAATTCCAAGTGTATACAAATCAAATGCGTGCGCGCGTGTGTGTAAGTCCTCTCTTTCAACACTAATGAAAGTAAACACTTCTTTAAAATGTGGACTTAAGTATAACAGGTACAAATGCACGCTGTATATCCTATATGCATGTACCAATATTGCGTGGAGACTTATTCACATACTAGTTTAACATGCAATACTAAGTTTCATGAGGATATAGTTATATATGTTGGCCGTGTGAGGACATTTTAAACGCAAACACTTCCAAACGACCTTATGCCTATACAGAGGTATTGTTAACACAAACGTAAGTAATAATATAGGCCCTACCTAGAAAGGCTTTGACACATCAATCTCACTATTTTAACATCTGACTTACGACTGGTATCTTGACGCCGCCTCTACAGCACAACACAAACCTCGCTCCTTTGTACACACAAATATTTACCAACATTCTAAACATAAGACAGCATTCTCAGCAGGGAAAAAAACAGTCTTACATTTGTTCGGCAATGCATCATTCGCGAGATCGTTACCATGGAAACGGGGGAGTTGAGAGAAAAAGCATTTCTCCCGAAACTGTTAATCACAATTATGAGCAGCAAACAGACTTGACACGGCATTACAGCCGCACCACAGCGGGATGGGGGCCGCCAGGGTCAGCTATTTTACTGTAGTACTACAATGTTTGACGGAAGTCCCTCCACAACACTCCACTGCACCACAACCACGAACTTGTCACATATCGAACTACCAGTACTTGATTGATGATGAAATGTCATAGCACTGTTTGCAAGCTATAACCACGTTAAATACTTAAATAATGCAGAGGAAAAGCTGAACTAGGAAGATCGTTTTACTTTTCCCGGAGATTGGTTTGAAGCCGACAACCGTTTACTTAAATACTTTGTTCGTGCGCATCGTCTTCAGTTCGGTAACGGAGCCTAAATTCTTATCAGTTAAGCTTTTTGGCAATGTAGACTTCCCTCTACCCCCCATTTCCGACCACGTATGTTTATCTTCCAGACCCGTGGAAAGTTGGTCCCCCACCGCCAAGCCAGAAACTAGCGTTAACCCAGGCACGCCAGTTTATTGATGTAGGAGAGATGATCACATGATATTAGTAGATATGGAGGCTCGGGGAAAGTCAGTGCAGAGCCCGCAACTTGGACTTTGTTTCACTGTACAGAGTGTGTGAGCGTAGAAGACAGCGGAAAATCATGTTGATATGTATTTGTGATCTGTTTGCTTATCTATAAACGATATATGTCTTGTTGTTTTCTTTGGTTTAGCCTAACAATATATTATTCAAGACGAAAAGGATAGGTTGCAGGTTGTTAGTATTGAAAACAGTTCCTATAGTAAGAGAAAGATGGAGAAAGTAAAGGATAAACTTGGGGGCCTACACGGTAATTATATTAGGGAAAAGTTGGGTCGAGGGGTGTACGTACATATGTGGGTGGTGTGTGTGTGTGTGTGGGGGGGGGGGGTATTTGTTCTAAAAAGTGTTCATATTATTTATTTGCGAGTACTAATCTTGATAGTTACTAACTGCCTCCGTGATGTGAATATACGCCAGTTTAATAAACTGACAAGTGTGAATTTCTGAAAAAGTAAGCTTCACACCGAGTTAGTTACCTTTATTGGCATTGTTGCTTTTTCACGCATGGTATCAATAGTCAATGTAATGTGAATATGTGAGCAACAAAGAAAACTGAACAACAAGCGAAACACCGCACCACTGTGAAGACACCTAGTCCGTGGTTAGGGGGATGCGAAATTAACTTTCTCCTAATGTGTATTTTTGGAACTCTAGCATCATAAATAACTACACATGCCTACATGAATTATTTACACTAACATCGTACCCAAATACTGGTATCGGCTGATTTTACACCATCAGTCACAAATTGTGATACAATTTTTTTTTAAAATAAAAACAACTCACAATTTCGTTAATTCAAAGTTGTGTTCGTGCCAGACTATGATTTATGTGAACGAGAAATAGTGGCGTACTCATAGTGTATAGCAATGATTCTACATGTTGCAGTTGACAAGTTAATGAGTCTACGATAAATACTATAAGCACACACCAGATAATTAACAACAAATATGTGCTATGAAGCCATTGTCGTACATTGCAGAATATTTGAAGTCTCAAACATGACACAGAGGATAGCTTCACCTAGATATAAAATACTGAGGATAGGTTCCATCTAAATCTCAAATGCTTAAGTTATAGTTCCACCTAAATCTCAAATACTTAAGTTATGGTTCCACCTAAATCTCAAATACTTACGTTATCGTTCCATCTAGATCTCAAATACTTAAATTATAGTTCCATCTAAATCTCAATACTGAGGATAACTTCACAAGATGGCTGATGGCTATCACTGGGGTAGGTCCGCATCTTGTGGACACATTGTGTAGGATATGGACACCGGACTGTGAGGACACATAGTTGTATGGAACATTCTTCTTCCTGCTGCATGTATAGCAAGTGGGCTAGCCATGATAATTCCATACTAGATTTATTCAATTATAGCCATAGACCCACAACGAACATGGCTCTTAACTTCTCAAACAAAATAACAAACCATAACAGTGTTGACAAAATGGATGAATTCTGTTGGACAAAATTATTTTGTTTCGTTTGTATAAGCCTATGTTGACTTCAGTAATCACCGCCCTGATAGGAAATGAAACGAAACGAAAAGTCAATATTTTCACTTTGCCCAAAGAAGCATGGTAAATAGCAGCAGGTTACATGTGTTTTACCATTCCATTGAGATAGAAATTCCTTGACTGGCGGCGGGGTTACTTCCCCTGAGTCACATATCATGCACCAATGCACGTTAACGGCAATACCAGAGAAATTGAACCCCCCGTAATAGTCCGTAATAGAGGTTATGCTGAAAAAGAAGACGAATCTGAAGATTAATGGGAACTCTCTAGCAGACAAAGGAACAACAAATATGTCGCGGCGTGATACCAGGATATGGAGGATATCAGGACTACGTTTGTAGTTCAACTGTCCACTGAAGCTAAACAAATTAGTCCAGTTTATTTGGACAGATAATCGCAGTTTCTTGAATAATTAGTGTAATGTAAACAAATAGAATGTTACCGCCATCATATAGACCTACTGAATGCAGTGAAAAGCACATATTTAAAAGTCAAGACCCACTGGCATACTCGGACTCGAGCCGGAAGTGATACGACGAACCTGTGAACTGTACTTTCACTGTAAGTGCAGTACCACATACTAATATAGATTTACTAGTTTTATACGTCCTTCGATATCGTTTATACTGGGATACGGCACCACTCAACCATAGAAACAACTTTCGTCTACCCGTCTGTATCCGTAGCAAAATAAAACTTGATGTTATAAATATGGACGACAACTATTAGTATTCAAATAGGTCATTAAAAAAATGTAATAGTGTACATCAGTCATGATAAACGGTGTAAACTCACAAAGAATACCATCCTGATACCACCTCTACATGACAACGATATTTACACCATTTCCGCGGTCTAAGTACCCGTATATATTTAATAGCGTTGCCATATTGAATTCTAATTCGTTAATGCATGGGGAACAAGGCAGTGCACATCAAATGGCCATATGACTATCAATCCTGTCATGCGCACACCGTCTTGGTAAATTACTACGCCCCGCAGTGTTATGAGCTGCCAGGGACCGCTTAGCAGGGCCATAGCGAGACAGTTGGATTTGATACGCTTTATGCCTACATAGAATACTGCCCTAGTTCGTCTGTGATAACACCATGGATTACACACCTCAATGTTAATGTTTATTTAATGCAGGTGAAGGAATGTCCTCTGCTTCTGTGTATGACTTATGTGGCTAGAAACCGAAGAAAGTATGAATTGAATTAATGTTTTACATTTTAATGATATATGTCTTAAGGGTTGTGACACCACTGGTGGGTTGTAGTAGCTGTTACATTTTGATGTCAGGTCCAGACACCCACTGTACGTGCATACTATATAGCAGCATTCCCCACCTCAGCAAGATATCAGAGAATTCGCCATGGTGTATGGCACTGAAGCAAGTTTATCAACGTTTAGCCTGCTCCAATAAAATATTAAACTTGCCGCTTGGAAATGTAAAAGTTATCCTGACGTAAGTATCCGCTCAGTTACCTGGACGTAATATATCCTTCACTTCATCATTGTCGCCTTGAAGTTTAATACGCGTTTATTTGACAAGGGGAAGGACGGGGACACTGCTGTCTGCGGAGGTCGCATCCGGTTAGTCAGATACATACAACCAATCTACAGCTAACTTCACTGTGTCTGTGGAGGTTGTATCCGGTTAGTCAGATACATACAACCAATCTACAGCTAACTTCACTGTTGTCTGTGGAGATCGTATCCGGTTAGTCAGATACATACAACCAATCTACAGCTAACTACACTGCTGTATGTAGAGGTCGTAACCGGTTAGTCAGATACATACAGCTAACTTCAATTCAACTTAATATGAAACGGGGAAATAAAACGGCCCTGTTTCGAATTAATGCTGTATTATCACGATAGCACCGCAAGATATGAGATTTGATGAATTGTGGATATTAGTGCTCCGGTCTACATTAGTATACAGATATATACATTTTTACATTGGAAATCAATATACGTGAATCCAGTGATGATACATAGATAAAGTAATATCGTTGTCATGTCTTAAACATAAATACAATAATTACAACATCATCGTCCAAAATTGTGTTCCAGCCTAATATGAAGAGACAGTACATACACGGGTATACGTTACAGGCATGTCACGTGATGGGTTTAATGTATAAATCTAAAGGCGACTATACGCAGTCAGGCTGTCAACTCGTTGAAGCACGTGAATGCGTTCAAGTGTACACAGCGGCGACAATATTGCTGCGGGGTAGGCGTAAATATGGCGTCACGTGACGTTGTATAATGTGGGAACAGCGTGCAGTCGGCGACGGGGAATACGGGCGCATGTGCAGTGAAGAGGGGATGAATAGCTCTTCATAGAGTCTAGAAAATGAGCACTATTTACATTCAACTTGATCTTAGTTGAGTATCTGGATGAGAATGAAGCAGCCAATATGGCCAATTTATGAAGTACCTACATTGTTAACTAAGTCCTTGTCGTCGACTGTGTGCTACACGTGCAATGCGCACATGTTATTGTCATTGTTTGCTAAGTAGATATTTCCAGAATTAGTGTATTCTAAATGAAACTCCGAAAGAATTAGTGAGCATGAACATGAAACACTACCAACACCACAATTATCACCGTCACCGCCATGACCATCATCACCACCACAGAGCAAATCGGTCAAATACTTTCACAGTCCTCAACAAATGTAACTGGATAACCTAACTCATCAACAGCTAAACTTATCACCCCATAGGCGTACACCGTGCGAGCCAAAACCTGACAATTCATAATGAAAAGTCAAACTTCTTGAGCGAAGACGGTATGTTGGGCCCAATATTCGTGTACACATCTGCAAATATTGATAGCTGTGACGGTCAACAATACCTGAGCTAGTGTAAACAGTCTGAGGGTCTCAACAACACTTTAGGCTATTACCTGATCCCGGGGCGCTGGTAGGCATAGGGTAGAGAGCTTAGACAGTCTTTGCCAGCACCTACTGGCCTCACGGTGCCACCAACTAGCTGAAACCTCTCACCTACTGTCCGAACACTGCCCGCTACTGGTCGAACACACACTTATTGACCACTACCACCTACTGTTCGAACACCCTCAGCTACTGGTCGAACACGCCCTGCTACTGCTCAAAAACGTCATACTAGATACTTAGAGTTTTGTAGTAGCACATCGTAGAAAATGATCACATTTCAAAATGCATACCATTCCATGAAGTAAATTCACTACTAATAATATTATGTTCAAAGGTGATATATTTTAAGGGACACCATGGTTAAGAGAATAGTGTTAGAACTGGCAGCCAATGACTAGTGTCCATCTCGTCCAGTCGCTCATGTTCATCCGCCACATCGTGTTAGCTGAGTGACGCAAACACGCTAGGCAGAATTCCAACATTCGACAATGGCGGCCATTTACAGTTCCAGGTATAATGTGAAACGTGTTTGACTAAAGCATCCGTGGCTGTAGTCCTGACAGTTTAGATAGGCTTGTCATGTAAACGATAGGCCTTGTATAGACCTTGTACAGTAGGTTAAAGACGGCAGCTAACTTTAGCGAGAAATATTAGCAAGTACGTGCGGTGTGTTCGTTGTTGGCCTGAGTCTATGTACACTGTGGTCAACTGAACGTGTTTTATGATAGAGTAAGGAATCAATTTAGATTCAATCTAAGATAATAGCTAGGAATAAGCTCTAAATTTACCGACAATGGCCTAGTCTCTATTTAACCGTTGGTTTTACTCTGTGCATGCCATTCTATGATCAATCATGCGCGCAGAGGCCTAGACATGTAGCTGTTCAAGTACACCCACAATTTGAAGTGTATGTTGAGAAGAAATGTTGTTAATTTATTTCCCCCTTTTATGCGGACATGCTTCCTGAGATAAAAACTCAATCCGTGCTGCATGCTACACATATAATCCATGTGGCTATTATTTAGGACTCACACTATATTGAACAAAACTCTGACATTTTAGCTGCAAGTTGATCCCTAGCTGTTGAAACCCATGTAAGCAGTTGTCGGCTATTAGTCTCTACACAACGGCGTTGTAACGTTCATATCCAGATTAAAATCTCACAAACTATCGTGGGAGTAGCGGTCCTGCAGGCTATCAAACTTCTAATCGGCGCCACTAGCAAATATTATTTAATTAGACAAGGATACTTCAGTGGATTTCATAATATTGATAAGATCGCTAGACTGAATTATGGAGGAAACAAATCAAGATGGCGGCACTTCCGGTATGAATTATCGTCTGCACTTTCCAGTTCGGCCAGGCAGAAGAGCAGTAACTGTAGATTGTCAGAGCAGATCTTATCTCATAAATATGTTTTAGTCCAGTATGTCACATTTCCGGATAAGGTTACGCTACGCTAAATGCGGCGCCATAGCAGCACAATGCCACGTAATTGGAGGGGAAATTCGAGAGAAAAAACAGCAAAAGTATCTGTGAAAGGATCAGTGCACATTCTCAAGACACAGGCGATCTATAATAGCTTATCACAGTTGTTCTTGATGCACATTCATCACCGCACAGTAGATGCCAATGTTAATCCAGCTGCTAGATTTTAGAAGATAACCACACTAAGGACAATTCCTAAATATGAACGTTTCTCAATTGTACGCCTAGACAATAGTGATCGTTCACCGCGTACGTCCTGACAAATAGAAGCGACAGCTGAAATCTTTTTGTTGCGATTTACAATCAATATTGAACATGGTAGGAACCATACTTACGGCATGAAAAACAAAGTTTACGAATAATGTTGCCTTTAAATCATACAATCACGGTTTGTTGACATATTTCATGGTCAAACGTATTTTACCTGAAAGTATGTACATTTGATTTGTCTACATTAATGTATTGGGCAGCAAACTATATTTCCACCAGGTCCCATTGGTTTTCAATCTTTTCATATTATATTATTTTTTAAATATGTATATTTACGTAGCTTTATTGGTACCAGTAGTCGTGAAAGGATATGTTTACCGTGTTCAATGTCAATGATTAGAGTTATCCCCCCTTAGTATATTAGACTATAGAAAAATGGAGATATTACAGTACATTACCAACTAATTATTCGGGCTTTACCGGAAATGTAAACTGCAATGGAATTTTACCTATCCTACAGCGGTGAAAATATATTTGGAGATACAAAAGCGATTATATGTATGCTAAGTGCATGTACTTTACATTAAAAACCCAAATTCGGTTCAAAACGACAACCTAATCTGTCCTTTAAAGGCATACAATCACGGTATGTTGACATATTTCATTGTATTTGTCTAGACAAGTATATTGGGCAATATGCTACATTTTCCGCAGGTCCCACTGGTTTACACTCTGTTCATATTTTTTCATAGTTTTTTATTTGTTATCGCGAGATAAAAAAAAGAGTATGCATTTGAATAACACAAATTATTAAAATATTGAAAACTAGTGGGACATGCGCAAAATGTAGCTTGTTGCCCAATATACGTTTGACCATGACATATGCCAACACCCTGATTGTATGCCTACAAAACACAAGCATTACTTTTTAAAACTACATTTAAAGTTATAACTATGAAAAATAGTCTAATTTCAATTACCGTTTTGTATTTACGGTGGTGTGTGTATATAACAGGGTTGTCAGTTGTCTGTCATCGCTGTTATTATTCAGGATGTTGTCATTTGACGCCTCTGCGCATGTCAATTACCACCAGAGTAACTCCATTCACTGATGACCTACTCTCTTTTCATGTCCAGCAAAGCATCAATTATAGTAAAGCCAGATTTAATGCATTTACTAGTATAGGTGGTCTAGAAAAATGGAATGAAAATGACTTGGTATGGTACCTTTAAATTCCATTGAAGACCATATGTAGCGATCGTGACCACTCACGTTACGTGAGGGTTTTTAAATGATCTCGTACGTTGTAGATCCGAAAGGTTCATGAACCGAAGTCCTAAATAAACTGTATAGTCGTTTGTGATACCGATCGGCCAGTGGGGTTACCCCTTTTATTAAGTGTTGAACCTACAATCCCTTCCTTGAAATCCCGGCGATTATGCCTACTGAACATCAAATATGTGACGGATGTTTCGAGGATGCTACAATATGCTACAATCCAGGCACCACGAGTTCTAAACAATGGCGCCCAACGCGGTACTGCTACACATATGATGTATGTTTAACACTGCAATATCCCAGCGTTCACACAGACGGGACTTGATGTCTGTTTGAGAGTATACGTATATTAGCCCAACTCAAATATGTCATAGTAGATTATAGTAGAAAGGATATCTAGCAATTTGCGCCGTTGTCTAAATCCGATATTTTCATATGCATGTAATCCTAAGCTTTAGTGTGGATTAGATACCCATAACAAATTTCCACGAGGTGTCTATTTGTCGGCATACTTCCGCTCACTCATAAAAGTGGCCGTATATATAGTTACTCCATTGGCTTTCTACTACTCATATTGTCGGTCTACCGCGGTATTTCAGTCGCGGATATGATTGGTCGGAACAGGAATGTGTTGCCTAATCGCGAAGCTTCTTTTATCTTTCACTCACAAGGACTCAAGCAGGATTTCAATTCAGAGGCTGAAATTACTATAAGTAATCATTTTGCTATCAAGACGTGCCTTCGGCTTAATGTTTAGCAATGGCTGGATCACATTACCCGATTGACCACTTTCATTTCTTGTGACAATATTTATTGTTTGTGTAAGTTATTATAATAAATCGTGATAACATGCTCTCCATGTCTGGGTCCCCAGAAACGATAGACTCCGAGGCAGTCCGATTGGACAAGACCTAAGGGCGGTAACCATGTATTGCGAATAACTCCCACTAGTGGCATTAATACGAGCTCCAATGCTTTTTTTTTAGGGACAGCTGGTCAAATAAAGAAGCACACTCGTGAATGTTGCAAAATGATACCGTGTACCAGTATACATTCATTTTTATTTATCCTTACATATTAATTACCAATGTTGTATATTAATTACCAATTGTATATTAATTACCAATGTTGTATAATTATTTTTGTCGATACAATTTATTTACATACTTTGCAATGTTATAAGGAGAGGGTCTCATCATATATAAGTAATTTAGCTTTAAATGCCAAATATCTTGACATTTGGGTCAAGAAAATATGTTTAAACACAACAACTTATACTTTATAAGAGTTATACTAAACAAGCTGTGCCTACGTTGCACGAAAGGATTGTACATGTTGTTCGTAAATCGACGTTCAGGCTGCAATACAATTCTCTACACTACACTACGTTATTTTTCTACAAAGTAGTGGAAATCGGTTTGCGCATGCGTGCAATCTATTCTCTTCATGCTTTGGGTTTTCCTACTATTTCCTACAAAACACTACGGGCTCAAAAGCCGAAGTAAAAAGTAGTGATATGTAGCACTACCATGTGTTGGTTGAACGGCTACTGTAGCGCTATGTAGCCCTTCGTAGAGATGTGTATTGCACCCTGAACGCAGCCCTGTAAATACTTGGTGTACGTGTAGAGCCTACACCCTAAGTTAGGCCAGGGCCCCGTTACTCAGAACACTTGGTACGTAGCTCTATTGATGAGAAGTAAAATTGTAAAGACCTGGTTCAAGTGTTATATTAGTATGTTTGCACTACAATAGTATTAGCTAACCAGATTCTCAATTATTGTAGCGATAAAAATGTTTCATACAATGGACTTTCACACCTGTAGCGGATTCATAAAATAGTTGACTTACGATAAATTGTAGCGCCGCGAGGGTCGTTAACATGGAGTTACGACTCTCGTAGCGCTACGATTGTTATGTGCAACGGGGGCCTATGCAACGGAGCCTAGGACTACGTTACGACCTTTTCGTGAAACGCAGGCCAGATGTCAGCTGTCTTGTGTTATTAACGGAGTCGATAATTTTTACTTGATCTTATATCATGATCTTGTTCATCACGTTACATGTTAAAGTAATGTGAATCATTCATAAGTAACCATATTTGTAATATTTCTACCATATGTGTGTATACAGTTGGTGAACAGGAACATTTCTAAATATATGTATCTTAAGTGACAATAGTGGGAGGGAGGGTGAGAGGGAGGGTGAGAGAGAGAGAGAGAGAGAGAGAGAGAGAGAGAGAGGGGGGGGAGAGAGAGAGGAGAGGGAGAGAGGGATCGAGATCTCTGTGTGTGCGCCCGCGCGCATGTGTGTGTGTGTGTGTGTGTGTGTGTGTGTGTGTGTGTGTGTGTGTGCGTGTGCGTGTGTTTATAGGAGGAAGAGGGGATAGAAAAAGAGATGGAGTGAAAGAGAGAATGGAGAGAAAGGGGTGGATAGAGAGAGATGGAGAGACAGTTGGGGCGATGAGAGAGAGAGAGAGAGAGAGAGAGAGAGAGAGAGAGATATCTGTATTGGGGTACAACAGTTCCACCTAGTTGCACGTGACATATATGGATCACGTGATGGATCAGGACAGGACGAGATAGCTCACTGAAGACAATCAGAAATTTACTTTATTTTCACATTCATCTCACATATATATAAAACAATATTCCATATTCCTAGTGAATATATACACCTGGAACAAATGACTGGTGTCGATTGTCCTAAAATAAATTCATTGGTTTCCACACACATGCACAATTTAAAAAATGTTATTGTTCGTACCAAAACCTGTATATCGAGTGGTCAACTCGATATATAACAGTTTTGGTACGAATAATAACATTTAAGTATCAAATGTAATATTACTAGTACATTAAAATTCCCCATAGATTATGGTTTGATCAACGCCACTTAGCAGATGTAAATGTCCGTTATTTCACTGCACTTGACTGCACATGATTTTGCAACAGTAATCTTATGTAATAGAATGTCCATTGTACTATTAGAAAATCACCCTCCAAAAAATAATTAAAATTGAAAAATACGAAATCACAAATAACTCCAGGCTGTCTATACCTGTCTAAAACGTGAGGTAATTATGTCAGCATCAGTTCCAATACCATAGCGCACAGGAACACGTTATAACGGGGGACGTCGCGCTATATAAATGCATAATCTATTCATGGTCTACGAAACAAATACTAGAAAATTAATAAAACATTATACGCAATAATATATCCGTAGATGCGTTGGTTCGAGTGTGTAAATATTTCTTATGCTAAAGATACATCATGCATCATGCTTTCCATTGCATTAAACCCTATGAAATCTCGGAAATCTCGTGTATTTTAATCCAGGATGGTCCTACTAAGGGGAGACAACTCCCATACGATATTTTCCATGTAAAACTGATTTAGTATATGACGATGCCCAGGCTGCTATTTGGCAATACTTACACACACAGACCCAATAGTAATTATAATATTTAATTGCCTGTCATTATGCTTACTTCCAAAGAAGTATTATAATCTATATTCTATGGACCCCTGTATTTTATTACACATTATTTAACTATACTGACCGGTGTGCAACTACTTTCGATCCTAAGCAATGTGCGAAACTATATGAAATTCTCAACCATCTGCTTTTTTTTGTGGAAGATTTGCTCCGTAATAACCATGACAGCTTTGTGGTGCAGCAAGTTCAAATTCCAATATAGTCTAGCTTACTTTTCAGTTGTTTTCTTTCTTGTTACTGATTAGCCCCGACTCAATTTCAAGAGGAAATCATTGGTTGGTCATCATCGAGTCCCGTCACGTGCTAGATAAGTTACGTGACGGAAGACTATAATGCCTATTGGCCCGCCGGATCCAATTGAACAAACCGGATATGACCCCAAGGATGTAGCTTATTTGTATCAGAGTTATCTCCCTGTCTTTAGAATGAATGAATGAACATTAGTTCTCGCATTTACGTTGCAGCGGGAATATTCCATCCATACGCGACGAAGATGTCCTCTTATATTACCATAATATAACGTTATTAACAGTCTATGACTTGTGATACGGGTAGATTGATAGGCATAAGACATCATAATTGACCCTGAACGTTGTGAACAAAATACTAGTATACAGTTTGTATGAATATCCTCATGTTTGTATCTGCCATGAAATAGGCTACTGTAAATCAGGAAATTAATGCGTCACTAATTTAATGCGACCTCAAGCATTTAGACACAAATGCGACAACAATT
>JAUTBT010051254.1:0-15858 GCA_032361225.1 Lepetodrilus schrolli | reverse complement strand
GTCTGTAGAGTGGCAATGCAGTTATCATCCTTGGTCTTGTCAGTACCAGCCGATGCTCGCGGGTTTACTGCAACATTCAGCGTTACAGATGTTGCGGGTTTCCTCCTGCCCTAAACTTACAAGTCGTGAAAGAATCTGGAAAGTGACTTAAAACCCCAATACAAAAAAAAACAAAAAAAACATATCCATTTCTCTTCCAGGTGACCTTCTGAGACCGTTGCCAAGCGTGGTTGTCGCGGAACACAAAGACAAGGTCATCCAGTGCCGCTGGCACCCGTCACAGCTCGCTTTCCTCACCACCAGCGCAGACCGCACCGTCGTCGCTTGGGCACTCCCAGACAGCTAAAAGGTCGAGGCCATTTCGCCCTCCTCAAAGAAAAGTTGTCATCAACTTTCTTGCACAACATAAGGCTTTGGTGAATGCTATGAGATATAGTGCATGACAGTAGCCTTTATATTGACATGTCATCAGCTTGTGACCATGACACAAGTTTCTGGAGATGACACTGGCTTGTAGTGTGGACATGACACATCAGATAGAACTGAGAATGTCTTAGGATATTGGATAATTTTTATGAATTGAAATCACAGCCTAAATTAAAAATGTGAAGAGTGCATAACAATGCAGCCTACCTCTTATTTTTTATTTTGAGTTTTGTCTGCATAATCACAATAATTGATATTATTTGCCATGATTGTAAAACTGCTGCCAGTTTCTTAAGCATTTGGTTAGTCATATGATCATAACACTTGAAATGTTTTAAACAAAATTTAGAGAGATAAAGTATTTAAACAAGTATATATTTCCAAACTATTTGAATATGTTTTTAATAATTTAAGACTTACTGACATGAAAATCGTTAAAATTAAAATGATAAAATATTTAATTAAATGATAAAAGATTCTATTCTTCCTCTTAACCTAAGTTTCGTCACGTAGGGGCGAACGATTCTCACCATGATGTAAAACAGTAATTCACTCACTCATTCAATCACTTGACATATGTGGAAATTTAATTGGCATATTTTTAAAGGCAAACTGTCACAGTTTTCATTTCTTCATTTTTATCTAACTTAGGATTGTTTATCAAATGTATCTTTACTAAATTACATGGCAATCTGAAAAATTCGTAGTGGACCTCGTACAATATTTTCATTGATCAGGCATCAATGTTGCATGCACCTCAAGGGCGGGTGGTAGCCCAATGGTAGAATGTTTGGACTTTGGAGCCAAATGCCCCAGGTTCAAATTCCGGCCTCAAGTGCTCATAAACGTTAACTTTCTGATGCGATTATGATAGGATGTGCTGTCCATACCGTGGTAGTGCTGTTATCATCCTTGGTCTGTCAGTCAGTACCAATCTGTTCTCGCAGGTTTACTGCAAAAGCATGGTAAATTTACATTCTGTGGGACACTGCTTCTACAAAAATCATGATATACAATGTACCTTGTACACGCATCTGCATCCAATCCTGGATGATCGGTATATGGTTTGTTAATACTGATGTGGAGATGGAAATAGTTCATAAACCTTTCCTCGATATTAACATGTCTAACATGTCATTGTAAAATATATCACCAGAAAATTAAATTAAAATGTTATATCCTTGGTAGGCTATTTGAGTGGGGTTCTTTTTTTAAAGAGGAAGTACTCTTAACGCCCAATCATTGTAAATATTACATGCATTGTAACCCAGGAAGTATTGATTGTATTGCCCTGGGGTCTGTGATTTTATCACAAGAATCAGTAGTTGAATAGCTTTTTATTTATAGTATATCGAGAGAGAAAAAGAAATCCGATTATAATAAAAACAGATCTATTATAGTTAATATATACATTATGACTGAGGAGTGAGGATTTGCTAATTAATGATTTGTTGATATTGTCGGGACAATATGACAGAAATCTGTATGTGCCAAATATTAGTTAAATATACGTATACATCCTTCTCCAAGGAATTTAAGAATTTTACATAAATTATGTATCGAAATGTTACTCAAATTTGTACATTATTTTTGTTCTTGAGTCAAGATCTTTTCAATAATATTAGGCTTTGGTTAATATTTTGTATCTTGCCATGTCAGTGACCAAAAGTATTGGCTTTGGAAGCAATCACATATTTATGTCATTGTTGCAACAATTATAGTGTAATCAAATGCTTTCAATGAATATTTAACTCCGACCTCTGAGACTTTCCAATGAAATATATATAAGTTAGCATACCAGATTCATGAAGAAATAGAGCGGCAAATTAAAACCACATTTGAAAGCAATGTATTGAGACAATAGCTATACCTAAGACTTTTATTCCCCCTCCCACAAACACAGCCATAGTTATTTGATTCCCTGGTTTACGGATTTTTCTGTAATAATTTTGGCTTGGGTGGTTGGTTGATAGAAAATAAATATAATTGATCAGTATAATTGTAAATAATTGAATAATTGTTTTAAACACCAGTCTACATAAATTGTTCAGATTTTAATGCACAAATATTTTCAAAGTACAGCTTGTCAATAGCAGTAATTGTTATAAATTAGACTTTTGTTATTCGTATAATTTATGTGTAACAAATCCAATTGGCCTTGACCGAGTCATTCTTGCCTGCTGATATTTGTTCATCTTCAATGATGGGTTTTACAACTTTTTCCTTCACCATTTATTATTATACATTTACTAACGACTAGTACACTGTGGCGAAATATAATAAAAGTAATTATTTTATTTTCCAAAATGATCGGCAGATCGGCAGATCCGTAAACAAGCAGTGGTAAAATACTATTGCAGTTACTGAATCTTGGGGTAGGAAGCCATTAGCACAATGACTCCTACAACCAAACATTCTGGGTTCAAATTCTGCCAGGGTGACTCCCCTGATTATTAGCAGTCTTGTACATAAGTTCAAATTTACATTTACAGTGCCTACTGTAGTCACATTATCACCACATATGGCTAAAAAGTAATAACGACTGTGTTGTTAATTATTCGTTAATTAGCAATTTACTAGCTATAGGAGTTATATCTCTTGTTTCATGATAATATACACATGTTGCTTCACACAGATTTTTCTTAACACATGGTTGCTATGTTTTGTCCTCCCACAGTATGCATATACTATACAGTGAAGAAATACTATGGATTACAGTGTAAAAACCTTAAATGACATGCTCACGTCTTTTTAGTTTTCATCACGTATGGGTGAAATATTCCTGCAGCGCCGTAAAGCATTAAATCAATTAATCAATCATTTTAGTTTAATGTAATGCATTAAATCAATTAATCAATCGTTTTAGTTTAATGTAAAGCATTAAATCAATTAATCAATCGTTTTAGTTTAATGTAAAGCATTAAATCAATTAATCAATCGTTTTAGTTTAATTTCACCGTGGTATTATGTAAGTTTTCTACAAGTTACTATTATATTTTTTAATACCATAATTGTATTATATTATTTGCATAATTTACCTTACCTTAAAATGAGTTTGCTCAAGTTGATTGTGAAAAGTATTATCCAAAATATGCGATGATTCTAGCGATTTGATTGGTTGAGAGATGTCCTGGATAAACTCGTACACCCCGATTTGGCTGTAGTTAAAAGTTGTGACATCATGATGACTGTGACATCATGGCGGCTTCCCTTGACTAACATGTTACAAAGACATTCTGTATGGATATTCACAAGTTCACTTTCTTAAAAGTATGTAGATTTTAGATAAATTCATTACCAGCGTGATTTCTGGGGCATACATGTTTTTACAAGCCGAAGTTTCTCGTACACACCTCAACCTTCGGTCTCGGGGTATATGAGAAATTTTGGCTTGTGAAAACTTGTACACCCTGGAAATCACACTGGTAACAAATATACTGCATTTAGAATGTTGGACATATTTGCTTAATAATTATAGTATACCAGTATGTACTTGATATTTACTTATTTCGATGTATTGCTATTTTATTTACATGTACATGCATCACTGATTTCACCTAACTAATCATGAGTCTACTTAAATAATAAATATATTCTTTTCCATCAAGAACTGAGAACATATCAGCAGTCTGTTTTCATAAAATGGTCTTTGTTGAATAATTTTAATGATTTTTGCCACCGCAGCCACATAAATATTTTGGCAGAACGTTTTGAGAAAATTAATATATGGTAGGAGTACATTGATTATGCATCATTTCTAGTTTGAAAAATTAAAAAATACATAGCATTGTATTTTAAAGGCATACAATCATAGGACATATGATAGTATAAAAATATAATTAGTGAATAATGTGTATGTACAGCGCAAACGAAATACTAAGTTTGAACAAATACATCAAATCAAGTCAAATGTAGACCAAACTGTTACAATATTTAATTGTAACATGTTTCATGGTCAAACGTATTTTACATGAAAGTGTGTACATTTGATTTGTCAATACAAGTATATTAGTCAACAAGCTATATTTTCCACAGGTCCCACCAGTTTTCAATATTTTCATAGTTTTGTATTTTTTATTGCGAGATAAATAAAAATACAAAACTAAATTAAAATATGAAAATATTGAAAGCCAGTGGGACATGCAGAAAATGTAGCTTGTTGCCCAATATACTTGTGTACACTAATCAAATGGAGAAACTTTACGGTAAAATACATTTGACTATGAAATATGTCAACAAACCATGATTGTATGCCTTTAAAATAGAAGAATGTATAATTTCATAGAGAAACCAGAAAATTCATGTTGTATAACTATAACTGATATAGTAATATGTACTATGTATGATATACTATTGTCTTTAACATATATTATTATTTAACTTTATCTCTGGAACTGAGTTTGATAAGTATGTTTGTCATTGAATTATGCTATTGACAAATTTTAGGGAGACTATTGACAAATTTTAGGGAGACATCAGGCCCCTGTTTCACAACGACATCCTAAATTTAGGAACTCCTAACTTTATGACGCAGTTTATCACCTCCTACAGTTAGGTGTCAATTTAGAAGAGGACGAGACTTGTGACATTGTTATGAAAACTTGTTACAAGGTTAACCTTTAAGACTGGTTTACAGTTCTTAAATAGTTAGGAGTCCGTCATGAAACGGGAGTCTGGTTTGTACATGTACTGTTTATGTTTTGCTGTGTACCTTGCAATATTGCAATGTTGATGTATGATCCTGACTTAACCCTCTCACTGCTGGATTAGGCAGTCACTGCTCTTTAGGGCATCTTCGGTTGCCTCCAGCATGGAGAGGGTCAATATGTATGCCAGGGCGGTTCCTGATAATGATAATAGCAGAGTATTACTTCTGTCTCATCTGTTGTGAGTTTTGTCAGTGGAGTACTGTTAAACTTTCAGTTGACTTTGAGTGGCCTATGTGGACTTATCCACCTATAAATATATGTGTACTGCTCTTCCACCCTCCTAGCTATTGCCTGTGATTAGTGTGTTGCGGAAAAGATTGTGCAACAATTCTTTGTTTATTTTTTATGTAATTGTCGTGTAATAATTGTCATGTTTACTTTTTATTGTCCGTCATTAATGTCTTTTGTTCCCTCTTTGATCTCTCCTCAGTTCATACTGCCAGTTATTCGCTTGATTTAGTGCTATATATGTAATACATGTATATACCTCAGCATAACTTATATCTATGTTTGTCCATGTTGTATGTTATGACATGTACGATCGTTTTTAATTTGTATCTGGAATTGTCATTGATTTTTATCGTATTCCTGGATTGATACTTGCTGCTTTGTAGGACAATGTTTGATGGCTGTAGCAGACAGAAGGTTAGTTAAATTGAGTACAGCTGACAGAGGTTCCGATTGTTTCATGGACGTTTTTTTTTTTTTATCCCAACTGAGTCACTTTTTGAATGTCGAAATTACATTTTACCGTTCTGAATTCAACAGTTTATATAACCATTCAGGTAAATTATGTTAGTTCACATCATCCATCATTTACCCCTCTGCAGTTTAACCTTCTTTGTCCTAGAGGCAACCAGAGGTGCACTATGCACATATGATAGATATCAGTTGTGATTATTACTATTTGACTGAAACTTTATACTGTAAATTACTAATTTTTCTATTGCCCACAGATTTATTTTCATTGTGAGTACTAAATTTGAATTTTATATACCGGTATCCATAAGATAATTTCACTTCAGAAGAACAGCAAAATTATTTATTATTATTAAATTGTAAATGGCAGTAGATCTATGCATGATTCAGATTTCAACAACATTTGATACTAATTGATGGATTTTACAATGATCAGGGTCCAGTTTCACAGAACTATCGTAGCACCAAGAGAGTTGTAAGTCCTATACAGTGACATGGAGATAAGACTCTCCTAGCACTAAGATCATTTTGTGGAACAGAGGCCAGACTCAACAAACATGACAAATAGCAGTGTGATATCTAAAGATAAAATGAATTACTGTAATTGGCATAGCATTGTAATTAAGGTGTTGTTTGAGGTTTTTAACCTGTCTGCCAGCACCTGTTTCTCTTGATCCTACAAAAATATTAATATATTTTCTCCCAGAATATTGTGATTGCAATGTAAATATTGTGATTGCAATGTTAGTAGTTTATAGTGTGTGCTATTATTACAATAGTAGTAGCTTGCCATTTGATATTATATTACTAACAAGTAAGTAGTTAATTTCCTATGACATAAGCCTAGTACATACATCATACATTATTAGTATTAGGATTATTACACTCTGAGCCCAGAATATGTATAACATCCGATACCATTTGAATACTTATAATACAATTTAATGCTGTATATCTATAGTAATATACTATTGATAATATACTATAGATACTAGTATATGAAGGTAAAATTGTATATAATTGTTCAGAGTTCTGTGGTATAACGAATGGGTCGCACTGTAGTTCGGGTCTAAATAACCTCCATGAAAGTACCGTAGACAAGGACATTCTCAATTATACAAAGTGTGCTTAGAAGGTGTGATGGTTTCTGTTAGTACATACAGTATAGTTTGTATACCAGTATTAGTATTGGCTATTATTAAATCCGGTGCATTCTAACATTTCTACCAGTATGAAAATATCGGTTTTCCCACCTCACCAGATGAGAGCTACATGCTACTTCACTAGACACATGGAATATCCTATTTATTATATACTTTTATTATATAATTGTCAACAAGACTTCGAATAGAAAACTATAATATCTCCCAACTGGACAGTGTATGCTGACGTCATGAGCTGGTAACATGACGTGTCACAATAGGTCTTCGAAAGATTTGAAATAAAATGGCGACCCTAACCACGAGTTAGCCTTCAATATATTTAACGTCAAATAGAAGTTAAAACAGAATATATTCAATTAATCAACAAACAAAAACAGCTGGTACAACTCTGAAACATCGTAAATGTTTAACGTGGTGTATCAAATTGATAAAATAATTGTACGATGAACTGATGATAGTGGCAGTCGGCATCGTCGTTCACGGCGGGTTCAGTAGTACCGGAAGGTGTTCTCTTCACTGCAGTGATGATAACATTGTTCTCGTCACTGCAGTGACGATATCACTTTTCTCAGATTGAGAAATCTCAGTCTTTCATTGCTAAGTGTATAATATATTAAATATATTTATGATTGTAAACATCTTTCCGTTTCAGCTGCGTGTATCCTAGTGCTGAATGAGGTATTCTCTAGAAGCGTGGAGAACGAGATGGGTAACCTCCCAGGCCGCTATCCCCAAGGAACGGAGTCGTCGTACGGCTTCTCCTACGCCTTGTCGTGGATTGTATTCGTTGTGTACGTGGGGGCCGGACTTATCTTTCTCTTCATATCCCATAAAAGGAAGGCGGAAATGGCGGATACTGTCGACGTACTGGCTGAACAGGATGAGCCAATGCAGTTGGGAAGAGTGTAGGTTCCGCCATGCTTGTGACGTCATTTCCTATTACGTTTTAAGACAATCCAGAGAAGACTCCTCGCTGAAAACTCCTCGTTCGACGAGGACCATTGTGATGTCCTTGAAGATGCATATTTCAGTATTCTCTATTTTACACAGGTCGAACAAAATAATAGTTTGATCTTGAATAGGATACGGCCTTCCACTGCGACAGCAGATTAATGAAAATATCAAAACACACATGGACGTTAGCACTTTTAAACGATAAAATATATGTGCATATGCTTTATGATAACGTGCTAACCGTTGTCTCCAGTGAGTGCTATATGATGTTTGACCTATAACATGCAAAATGTGTAATTTATGTCAATGCATACCGATGCGATAGCTATTCTTTATTTCTCGCAGTTAGAATTCTTGCAATGTGTACTGTATCTTTGTACTTTCTCTCTTTCTCTTCTCTCTCTCACTCTCTCACTCTCTCTTTCTCTCCCTCTCTCTCTCTCCTCTCCCTCTCTTTCTCTCTCTCTCTCTCTGCCTGTGGCTTCCGGAGGCGGTGCTCCCCCTTGTGATACAACCATCTCAACTATACCCACACATAAACACAAACACGCACACACATGCATACATACATGCACATACACGCACCCATACACACATTCACGAAGCTCTCGAAATCATTACATGCCATACCTCTATTGATGGTAGCATCTACACACAGCGATGTACAGCGATCGAGACAGATGGTTATTGTATCCTGTATGTACAGCGATCGAGACAGATGGTTATTGTGTCCTGTATATACAGCGATCGAGTAATTACAGATGGTTATTGTATCATGTATATGTTACAGTTAGATCGTGAAACCAGTGTATTGTATCGTGTATATACGGCGATCGAGACAGAGGGTTATGGTATCGTGTATATACAACGATCGATACAGATGGTTATTGTATCGTGTATATATAGCGATCGAGACAGGGGGTTATTGTATCGTGTATATACAGCGATCGAGACAGGGGGTTATGGTCTAGTGTATATACAGCGATCGATACAGATGGTTATTGTATCGTGTATATACGGCGATCGAGACAGAGGGTTATGGTATCGCGTATGTACAGCGATCGAGACAGGGGATTACGGCGATCGAGGGCTATGGTATCGTAGTGGATACGAGAGTGTCATGAAAGTGTGCCTTGAACTGTCATTCAATTGTATGTGTCTCGTGTTCTACATTTCCAATGTTGATGCTACTATAATGTTTTCGCCATCTAAAACATGATATGCAAGCAGCCAGTACAGATGAGATGAAGCATAACGAATCAAAACACGAGATTGTGTCGAGACAATCGCTCCAAACCTGAATAATCTGCGTCGGCACTAAACTTGTTTCGTGTCTGCAAAACTGATGAAAGCCTTTGGAGGTTTTATTCTCTGCATCCGCGAAATTGTTGCACGAGACTATGGAGCAGATTGTTGTCATATATATTGTCAATTACTGACTGGTCATTTGCAGGGAAGTGTGGGTTGCACATATCATGCACTGATATCCACGTATACGTTTTCCAATATTCGTGACAATATTCCACATGCACAATCCTTATGCAAAATTATGTATGCGTCACAACATGTTGCATTATTTTTATTTATGCAGCAGTACGTGATAATAGAACACATGTATTATTGAGATCCATGAACATTTTAGGCTATGTTTAATAGAAGATTTAATTTAAATTAGTAAATAACAGAATGTGTGTGTGTGTATGTGTGTGTGTGTGTGTGTGTGTGTGTGTGTGTGTGTGTGTGTGTGTGTGTGTGTGTGTGTGTGTTTATCTATCTATCTATATAGATCGTAATAGATCTAAATATTTTTAAGAATGCGAACTTGCGAATAACCATGCAGAATGTCTTTCTAACGTTCGAGACGAGGGCAGCCACAGTGATCAAGATGTCACAACTTTTACCTACGGCCAAACCGGGGTGTACGGGTTTTCCCAGAACATCTCTCAACCAATCAAATCGCTTGAATCGTCGCATATTTTGGATAAATAAGACTTATAATGTAAAAGCGGAATCGACCGGCTATTAGCATATTAGCAGCGTTCACCTCACGTATAGCTGAACTCATTGCATCCGTTAATAATAATAATAATAATAATAATATACCATCATTATCCCTGAAGAACTGTGTTGACATTGTAAAAGGCCTCAGTGAAACAAAATGGATATATGGATATATATATATATATATAATAAATAAATAAATTAGTTATCTTAATTGAATATATAATTTAAATATCTGAGTTAACTACCTCCATTAACTATCTATATCAGTTAACTACCTCTGTTAAATACGTTTCTCAGTTATCTACCTCCGTTAACTATCAGATCTTGGTTACCTATCAGGAAATGGATCTCCGAATCACTCAGAATTACTCCGAATTATCTCCGTTATTCAACGCTTCGTTGATTTACAACTCAAGCTACATGTATGTATATGTAGTTACTCAGCCATTTGTTCCCTGTGGACAACTCAGCCATTTGTTCCCTGTGGACAACTAGAATCTAGGTCGACTGTCGTGATTTATTTTTTCTTTTCTTTTTTGAGAAGTTTTTTTTTTTTTACATATACGATCGATGCGTTATCTCTCCCTCATCCCCAGGGACTATTGTATTCTAGCGAAGCCAATATACTTTAAAGATCCACTGCCGTATTATTAAATGGGATGTGCATTAACATGTGCCAAGTCTAAATATTTACAAGCTGCGTCATGTCGGAAACGAGGTACCTATATGGTAGCCTTAACTTCAACGTTAGTGATAGACTACACCAATGTTGGAGTTACGGTTTAATATTTACGCCAAGAGTGTCCAGACCGAGCAATATCAGTTGACTATATAATATGCAGTGCAAATGCGATATAACGAGGCGTACATGGGTAGTTATAGGTTTTGGACTAGTCACAGACATTCGTGGTGTCAGCCTAGACTATCCATAGTCTCAGAGTGTGAAAGTGAATAGTTTAAATATACATTGTATTGATTGGTATTATATTTATATGAAAGGAGCCGCTGAAATTATTTACCTTGTTCTCCAGTAAATCTAGACTTGCTTATCTGATCTAGTGCGATATTTTGAATAGGAGTATTTGGGTGAGAACAAGGTGTGACACAGACTCGTGTCAGCCATACCATTGCAGCATCTATTCCAACTAAATAGTATTTCCCTGCGTTACTTCATAGCTACGACCCACCCACTACTACCACAATGAAGGTATATTTAGCAAGGAATTAATTTGTAACAATGATTTCAATATCGCGTTCTTATGTATAGCGTTGTGCGTATTATAAATGACGTTATGCGTAAAGCACGTTAGCGAGACAATAAACCTTCTTGACGGATAATTGACATGAAAAGACGGCAGCGTGTCATTGGGGTGTACATCTTTATTCAGTGTTGTAACGTTTTAAAATTAGAAACATGAGTTTTGAAATAACGGCTTACCATAGGTTAGTGTTCCTGTTTCGATCCGGTTTGTCATGGATTGTACCAAGTATATCACCAAAATAAAAATGCATTTTCGATCAGACGTAATATTTAGAGTAGAATTACAGTTTTAAAATGTTTGCGCCAGGTGTAGAAATATCTGAATACAGATATACGCAACAGGTTCTATTACTTTTACGTAGTGTTAAGATGTTCCAGGTGAGAATGAATGATTGAGGCATGTTCCATGTGTCTATCCAACGATATTTGCTATTGTTTCCTATGTGTTTGTGTAAGAAAACCCATGGGTGCACGTATTCAAGCCCTAGGCTTAAATATGGAAATAAGCCTTTTTGAAACGAATTTAAGCCCAGGGCCTCATTTCTAAAAGTTAGTTATGTTAATGTAAAACAGAAAATATTGACATAATTACACTTCAGCTATATGGACACTTTATTAATTTGAATCAATGACAAGAAATTGGACTTGCAACTTAACTTCAAAGATAACGGGCGTTTCGTGGCGATGTGACAGTACTATGTATGTAACAATTAAAGAAGCACATATTTTCTGAAATTACGTTTTACAAAGAATGCAAATGCCTGGATTAACGAAATTAGCCCAATGGCTTACAAAACGGATGGGCTTTAATACATGCAGCCAAGATAAATAGTTTCCAGTATTTTGAAATATTTTTTAAATATGTACATACAGCATAGCCATTAACAGGTAATATTTTACTGATGTCTTGCATGTTCTCCAAGAAACAATATATAGCGTCTCTAAAAGTCAGTTATTCGGTAAATTAATGTGTGTGTCCTTATAGTGTTTTATATTCGAAGCCTTGTTCACCCGTCTACACATCTAGCATGAGAACTAGACATCAGTAAAACTCGATATTCGTATTTGATTCACATATTTTCACTTTTTATACACACCACCGTGAAATGATATGTTGCACATACCTTATCTTTGAACCAGATCTCTATTTTATTACTGTTTGAAATTTATTGTTCTGTCCTTTACATATGGAATAAATGACGAACACCCTTGATCACCCTCAAAATAAACACTTGGTTTGTTTTCATTCGAGGTGCATGGAACAGGAATAATTCTACAACACATTATTCGATTTTCTGAAGCAGTATTCTCATATTGTTTTGAACGTAATCTCGAGGAGCTGTTTATTATTGATTATTAAGGCGTAATAATGATGTTGCTGTAAGACGTACGCGCCACGGATGGTACAGTTGAACAAAACATGTTCATTAATACGTACAAATAGCTTGTATCCATACCATACCAGCCTGTGGAAGCTTTTCTACACTGTGAGAGGATGCATAAAAACAAGTAAACTCTATCGACATATATCGTCAATAATGTAATAAATTATGCATTTGTATAGCATTACTTACCAGAAAATGTCCCAGTTCAAGATCATTCATAACATACTATACTGAGGATGATGGTTTGTTTCAGAGCGGATGGAATTAAATATTGTTAACATCTTCAGAACCTCAGGGTTCTAGTATCGAGGCATTCGAAAGGACAGTGTATAGGGACATAACCTTCAAAATAGCAGACGCTATCCACAGAAATAGACAAGCAGTAATTGTATGTATTTGGTTGGATTTATGGTTCATTGTTTCCTATTGAAAGTACATCCACTATAGTCTTTACGTTTGTTTGTCATCACTGCAATGACAACTGAACGTTATGACACTCAGGCTGTTAACTACATCATGTGAGGTACGACATTAACAGAAATAGAAATATTCTTCTTATTATTATTCTTATTATTCTTATTATTCTTATTCTTATTCTTATTATTATTATTATTATTATTATTATTATGACACCTGAACGTTATGACACTCAGGCTGTTAACTACATCATGTGAGGTACGACATTAACAGAAATAGAAATATTCTTCTTCTTCTTCTTCTTCTTCTTACTATTATTATTATGACAACTGAACGTTATGACACTCAGGCTGTTAACTACAGCATGTGAGGTACGACATTAACAGAAATAGAAATATTCTTCTTTTTATTATTATTCTAATTATTATTCTTATTATTATTATTATATATTTTAGAATATGGCCAACAATGGTAAATAACGTTTACATTATATACAAATACATATAAATGGTAGATACACTGCAGTTACACACGGACGGTTTGGAGGAGCGTGGGGTGGCATTACAACGTGGTGATAAGTTTACACATATACACAGTTGTTTTAATGTACTTATTGCACGAGACTGAATTATCAGACGAAATGTAAATGCACTAGGGTGCTTGTAATACATTTTATGGATGTACTATTTCGTTGGTTTCTGAAATAAGGGCATTTTGAGAAAATCGTGGTATTCATCACCGATGTCATTGGTATTACACAGTTTGCGCCAGGTATATCAGTATATTGTGCTATTTAAAGCCAATTAACGGATACAAACATTTGAGACATCCACACAAATGATAGTCTACTTTCATTAGTATTGTTTCGACAAATGACAGCCATTTGTATTTTCTAGGATATACAAGATAATCGTTTTAAAATAGCTTCTAGAAATTATGAGATATTTTGGTTGATCTTGCCGATACAAGTATTGCCTAAAATGTGACCATACGTGATTTAATTGATACCGCCAAAGGTGTTCTGCTAAGTTTTCCAAAGAGCATATAAGACAAAGGTGTATTCTTTATAAGGATTACAATAAGACCTAACAGTTCAGGCTTCGCGAAACCAATGCTACTTTTGTAACGATAGTCTTCACTAAACACGCATTATCACGCATACGGGAGGAACAATCCCCATTTCACGGTCGCAACGTCTCCGTATTATACTTAAGACAATAGATCACGACATTCACGAATTCATTATACGTCTGGTCTCTTCTCACGGTTTTAGTAGCCTATGTAGGATTCTAAAGTAATCCTTGTATATGAAACTGCCTATCGACGACTCAGTATGTGGATGTTTAACACCACGGTAAACTGTGTATGATGACACGGTGTTAGGTTGCTTAGATGATGTCCACCCGTTCAATCCTACTTACGATATCACGACATTGGTAACGAAATACCTCGTGCATTGTCATTCGTAATGGCCAGACCATCTTTACACTCACCATTACATTTTTATTTTTAATTCATTATGGTTTTTTTTTCTAAATAATATTTCTTACGCAAAACATGAAATAAATCTACCATAAGAATATGACTTTGTATCGTTAATGACAACAGGCTTCTGTTCTAAATATATCAACATATCGTTGTTGTCAACTGGTCGTGATTTATTTCCGTGATCCACCATTGTATTGTAAACACAGAGGGCAATGGCACATTTGGAGGGAATTCCGCACATAAAACTGTCGATGTCTGTCATGTTTTGAGAACCTCAAGAAACATCATTCATGTTTAAAGATATAAGCAGTGCCTATGCAGAGAACAGCTGTATATGGTCTCTGACCTCTGTCCGTTTCCACTGAAATCCTGCCTTTATTATACTGCTTTAATTTTAGAATGTGTTGTGTTCATTTCCTCGTTATATATAAAGGCGTACAAATTGTATTTCTTAAAATCTATTTCCTTCGACTTGTGTCATCGTCGTGCAAGCCATCCGTAGAGTATTGGTAGAAAAATGCACCGACTCCACGGCGAATTAGTAGAGCAAACCAGTTACAGTGCGCTTCCTAACGGCATGCAGCTATTGTGTTATCGGTATTGACCTTGGCCCTACAGGTTCCACGTGTATATAATATGTTATAGCCAATGTAGGGTACCCGGTAGGATGAGCTGAGCACGTGAATTATAACCTACTAGCGTCATTGACCAGGATCAGAGTAATAGTGTAGAGCTATACTAGGAGTATGCTTTCGTGTCTGGATTTGGCGGAACATATATCTGCACTTTAGTATTAGTAGTAATAGTAGTATTAATAGGTCGTCGCAAATAGGTGAAAGATTCCCGCAGCGACGTTAAACTCCATAATCACTCACATCAGTATTAATAGGGCGGGTAGTAGCGCAGTGGTTGAACGTTGGACTTCGGAGCCAAAGGGTCCAGGTTTAAATCCCCCCCCCCCCCCCGCGTTATCTGTAGACTGGCAATGCAGTTATAATCCTTGGTCTTGTCAGTACCAGCCGATGCTCGCAGGTTTACTGTAACTTTCAGCGCTACGGATGTTGCGGATTTCCTCCTGCCCTAAACTGACAACCCATGATATAAGTGAAACAATCTTGAAAGTGGCCCTAAACCCCAATTTAACACACACAAAAATGTAGAATTAGTAGTATTATCATTATTAGTTGTAGTAGTATATATTTATTATTATTATTATTATTATTATTATTAGTGGTAGTAGTAGTAGTAGTAGTAGTAGTAGTAGTAGTAGTAGGGAGAGAGAGAGAGAGAGAGAGAGAGAGAGAGAGAGAGAGAGAGAGAGAGAGAAGAGAGAGAGAGAGAGAGAGAGAGAG
>JAUTBT010051243.1:0-15858 GCA_032361225.1 Lepetodrilus schrolli | reverse complement strand
GGCAGGAGGAAACCCACAACATCCGTAGCGCTGAATGTTGCAGTAAACCGGCGAGCACCGGCTGGTACTGACAAGACTGAGGATGATAACTGCATTGCCACTCTACAGACAGCGCATGCTATCAATATCGCGTCAGAAAGGTAACTTTCGCGAACATTGATGCTGGGCCCTCGGGGCGGGATTTGAACCAGGAACCTTTGGCCAACGTCCTACCACTGCGCTACCACCCGCCCATTTTTATTATTATTATTATTATTAATATGGTTATGAATGTAGTTCACACGGGAAGATGCATATTTCCTGTCTGTGAGGTTGTGATGCGGACTCAATGGAAGTTTTAGCCATCCGGCAAATATTGCGAATTATTAAACAAATCGCGGAACGACCTTGTGTAATTTTAAGGATTACTTTTGACGTTGTTGTTTGGTCTTGATTTTAACATGGCTCAGAAAATAAATATCTCGGAGCAAAAGTCGAACAAAGTATTATCGTCATAACCAAAAGAAAACAAACGGTATTTACGAGCTACACATGACAAGATACAATTATGGTGTATTTTATTTTTTATTTATTTAATTTGTATTGTTTTAAATATAAACATGATAAAATTGCGATCCACAAAAACAATAATGTATTCCGCGTAAGAGCAGTAGGTTAGTTGGAAATGTTACCGTGTGCTGCATGAATTTAAAACGAAGTATACAGACATACAGAGATGGCACGATATCTCCTGTAAGGGGGTAGATATAGGACGACTTTTCAGTTTCAAGTTTCCTTATTTATATACTTTAGCATCAAAATTAACTAAGTTCCACTACCTACATTCACCTACATTTTTTTTGTGGGGTGAAACACCATACAATTCTAATGCGTGTGCCACTAAAATAATTTCTGTTGCAATTTGTCCCGGGTGAAATACTAAATTGACTGGACTGTAGATACCTGCCAGTTAACATGGTGAATATGCCATGTTATAATGTACATGTATATCAAGGAAAAACATGAGTGCAAACATGAGCGAGTCAATTAATACATTGATGATGAATAGAGTGCTTATTATGTTTAATTCAATTGAACAATTTGAAATGTTTTTAATAGGATATTTTTTTTAGGTTCATTATTCTTTTAATGGAATTGTCTTTTTTGACCAGGTTAAATATTTATGAATGTATTTACTTCTGAGGGTTGACAATGCTTGACAATTAATTAATGTAGTTCGTCAGCTACTTCAGGAGAGTTGAATAGTTTTGAAATATAATTACTGTTAATCTAAATTTTGTATTATTTATGGTTATTAAATACATATATTCTCCCCCAAAAGAAACACAAATTAATTCCCCAAAAGAAACACAAGTTAACTCCCAAAGATGCTCAATTGGGTTCAAATCTGGCGATTTGGACGGCCATCGCAGCACATTGATGTTGTGGTTCCCTAGAAAATCCATGGTCGCACGTGCAGTATGAGGCCTGACATTATCCTGCTGCCACATTTCCCTCTGAACGTCAATAACTGGAAGAAGGTGACTTTGGAGAGTTTCATCTCGGTAGCGTATAACCGTAATATTTCCTTGTACATGCAGCAGATTTGAGATACGGGCGTAGGGTATGGCAGCTAACATCATGACACTACCCACACCAAATCTATCAACTTCAACGACGCAATTTCGGACGAAACCGTAACGTTCGTTTCTACGCCTGTATACACACGTTCTTCCATGTCTTCTGTGCAACAGAAACCGTGACTCATTGCTGAACCAAACCCGTCGCCAATTTCTCAGATTCCAATTTTGAACACGTCTCAATATAGGACCGAAATGTGGCGTTCTTGCTCGTATTCCGTATTGACGAAGTCGGTTGAGTATTGTCTGCACTGACACTCTTCGTAGACAAGGTACATTACCAGCAGTTTATGTTGCTGTTAGAGTCAGCTGACGTAGGTGAAATTGTGACGTTATAATGACGGGCACCTGCTGGCAGATTCGCCGGCCAGCAAACGTCCGATAGCAATGTTTCGGGGTTCTTGATCTAGTCTTGGCATCAAAATGTGCTCGTAGGTCAAACAACTGTGAATGTTTCACGAAACGATTACCACCGTTCTTTACCTAATACAAACCACTCATCAATTTCCAGATTTTTACGTACATAGTGTTTGCAACGTACATTGTTGTGTTTTCTGACTATATTGAGAAGTATCATTGAAATAAGGTCTCAAAGGTATTACGACATCGATGCAAATACAAGGCAGGAAAACGTAATTTGAATATTCGAATTCTGTTTTACTATTCTAATATTCGTAATTTAATATTTATTCGCGAATATTCGTTTCAGCTCTAGTAATAGGACATAGGACTACATGTACATGTATATAGGCCTGTGTTATCTTCAAATGGAGTGATTATACCATCAATATTGCTACATGTGTATGGGTGAGTTATTGTCATTTGAAAACAAAAATGCATAGCCTAAATCCTACGAGTTCCATACATGTATGATAAACATTTAACTAGATTTACTGCGGAATTTCCTGTACAATGGTAAGCATTTTGGCTGTCAGTGGTAGATATTTTTTTCTTTACTTATGAACGGTTATTACGTGTACAGGAGCCGAACAAGGACAAAATTTGCAGTGATAATTATAATAAAGCCTGAATACATTTGTGTAACATGCTTCTGTGTGTGCCGAACCATATGGGAAAATAACTTTGTTTTGCAATTTATCTCTCATTACATTTTTACTTTTTCTTTCTTTCTGTTTTTAAAGCTTCCAGGCCACTTCCGCAGATATCCCATATTCGAAGTTACGATTGGTATGCTACTAGTCCTTCTCAAAGACGTTTCGTGGCAATTTGTTTAATGATTAATTTTTTTATTTTAATGATTTAGACAATGCTACGGAAAATTTTATTAATCAATAATAAATAATTAATCCTAAAGTACCCATTTTGCTTACATACTATTTTTTAATTTTTATCCTTCATCGAAGGCATGCGACGGCTTTGACCGATGATACCATACCGTACATTATGTGCGCATCCTACACCTTTAAGCGATTCGTGCAATCTGACGTAAAATCATTAATAGTTCAACAAATATAAACTGCCTACTAAGTAATAAGGCAGGTACATGTAGGAATATAGGGTAGATATACATGGACATGTGCAAATACAAAGGTAGCAAGCAACATTAAATGCATACTTCTGCGAATATTTGAAAGAACCCGTGCTCGTTTCTTGCCGAAATGTCCCGTTTTAGCACCGAAACAGCTGTGGTGGTGGTGTACTAGCGCGATGTTTAAAAAGAATTAACTTGCAGTTGTATGTTCCATCCAAATTCCAAGCCATGATCAATGGGGAGACATTTGCCTATTTAAGGTACAATGTTTACATAAGTCAAAATATGTACCAAATACATAATAAAAAAGCATTTCAATGCCTTATGTATACTACTTCCGGTTTTGATTAGATGTCATTTCCCCGCAAATACGAACATGGCGGTAAATTTGAGTAGGAACGATAAATAAGACGATACGGTAGACGTCTTCTTCATTTATTGCAGAATGTATTTTAAAAAGAAAGATTGTTAATGGGGATTTATATCATAATTCTTAATTTGTTGTAAAATGTTACATTAATATTGGATCTAATATTTAGATCTACATACAAAGATAAATGTAACAGGACTTCAGTTTTCGCGATGTCAATATTCTAATATCGATTTCCACCCCTGTGTTCGTATATATGCATTTTATTAGTAAATAATAGTATTCTCGAGAGATATGTTAAATTATTTAAATTTCACTAGTATTACCATGGTTACTGACAATAACAAAACATTGTCAAAACTTTTAATGCATATCCATAAATAATTTGATTTGAAGTGTTAATTTAAATCCTGTACTTTCAATCTCCATGATCTCTATACACGCAGGAGTACATGAGCATTGATGATGCCATGGCAACAGTTGATCCCTCAGCAACAGAAGTTTTACCAATAGCAACAGCAGTCGAACCCATGTCAACAGCAATCAAACCCATGCCAACAATAGTTGAACCTGTGCCAACAACAGTTGAACCCATGGCAACAGAAGTCAATCACATGGCAACTGGGATAAATTCCCCAGCAACAGGGAGTGATACCATAGCAACAGAGGTCAATCCCATGGCAACTGGGATGAATTCCCCAGCAACAGGGGTTGATCCTATGATAACAGGAGTTGAATCCCCAGCAACAGGGCACAGAAGCAAGGGTAGGAGGCGGTCAACTTTTACAAAAAGAAGAGTGTCTCTCCTGGACAGAGTGGTGCCATCTCCTCAATTGGACCAACAAGTATCCACCTCGATCACAGGTTTGTTTAGGCCAAATTTTACAATATATGTTTCCCCCGACATGGGTCTGTCGGTATATTTTTAGTAATTTTACATGGTTTTATTATGGTCACAGTTATTAGATTAACCTGATTTACAGATTTTTGTGTGAATTTTATTTTGTGGGGGTGGGGTGCACAGTCAGTGGAATATATTTTTAAAATAAGTACAGCGTTTTTATATTCTATTATAATTGAGAGAGAAAAAATCAGCATGTAGAATGTAATGTTTTATGTTTTTTAAAGTTTTATGTTATTTTTAATTATTTTGTTTACAGATTTACACACACTGATTGATGAGAACCTGCCCAATGAGCATCGTCTTGCAAAACTTACAAGATTGGCCTTAAAGGTATGAATGAATGAATAAATTAGTGCTTTATGTCGCAACGGGAGTGTTTCACCCATACGCGATGATCCTTAAAGGTAGATCTAGTTGAACATTTTAAGTTTAGTTTTTCTATTGTAATCTAACCACCTAAAAAAATATTCAATTTAATGAAAATATTTTATTATCTTTATTATGTTATCTATACTCATTAAAATTAAATAAGGGCTGGCAAATATTTTACAGTGCTTTTTATCAAATTTCAGAACTTAAATTCAAATTTTATATTGGGTTTTGTGAATAATACTTTAAGTTGATTATGAAATTGTTCTCAAAAAGTTTTGTAATCTCAGGGCCTGGTTTCATTTTTCTCCTATTGTATCTGCAAGTTTTGAAGACTGCGTGGAGTTTTTAGAAATTCTTTGTTTTTAAAATAACATGAAGATAAATTTATATGTCTCAAAGTGCCCTTAATAATTAACTTTTGTTGATATAACCCTGAAATGGACAAGAGATACATTAGTGGTAGACTATCTTTAACTAATTTGTTTTAATGCATGAAATTTCAGCACACACTTGACACACTAGGATGTGAATTCAAGGGGAGAGAATGGTTTGATAAAATGCGGGTGACAGGTAAGAATCTCGGAGACTATTATGTTACTAATGTAGCTTGGTACATTACTACAGTGCAACATGCAAATATTACCTTGCAGTTGCACCCTCTATGAATGACCAAGTTGATGCTTGACATCACTGCTGGAACATTTCATCTTTATGTAATGACGTGGGTCAGGGTGACATATATTCCCAGCCAATCACCATGCATATTTTAATATGCTGCGAACAACAAATAATTAAAATTAATGCCGACCAGTTACAAAATTGATTTTAGTTTGTCATAATCATTAATCTAAATACATAGAATACACAGAACCAAGAGTAATTATATTTGCAATTAAAAATATTTTTATAATAAATGTGAAAAAAATATGAAAATTTTGAAAGCCGGTGGGACATTGTTGCCTAAATCAGATATAATATGTTTGACTTGAAATATGCTAACAAACCATGATTGTATGTCTTTTTAAGTTTAACCAAAATAATTATTGTGTGTTCATACTATATGACCTCGGAACAATGGCATATAATTAATTACACTTGAATCGCTTTGCTGTTTCAGCTGAAGAAAATGCCAATACGTTGATTTCCAAGCTCCAAGATGAAAACATTTTTTCTGATGCTTGTTCTGTGCCTCAGTAAGTCCTGTCATCATGGCAGCAGTGTCACATGGCAATGGTAGCACTACAATTATTATACTCTACAAAATATATCATTGGCTGGCAGCTATTTTGTGTCAGAGCTTTCTACCAACTTTCAGAAGTTAGCTCAAGGAATCTGGTGCTGTTCTTATTCCAATGCATCTGCAATTTCTTGAAGGGTACCTGTAGACATTTTGAAATTCCTCGTTAAAATAATATACGGCTGTTTCCTCCATTTTTAGCCATCTCCGTGGCGTAATGGTTAGAGTGTTGGCCCGGAGTGCGGAAGGTCGTGGGTTCAATCCCCGGCCGTGTCATACCAAAAGACGTTAAAAGATGGTACTTGTTCCCCTGCTTTGCACTCGGCATTAAAGGGGTAAAGCAAGGACTGGTCGGCTCAGAGTCAGTATACTGTGTCTGAATGGGGTATTCATGTTCTATCTGTGGCATGATATACCTCCAAGTGAGCTAGCACTATAAAAACTGATGGAAATCCAGACTAGTACAAGCAGTACATTTGTATGCAAGCCCATTATGTGAGTGAAAAAATCTTGAAAGTGGCTTTAAACCCCAAATCAACCAACCAACAATTCGTTCACTTAAATGTCACATCACATTGTCCGATGTAGTCTCACATCATGTTTATGATGCCTATGGGTGAGGGTTATTTTTCAGTCTAGGTTTTCTGTGGACCGTTCCTAATCATCGTCTCCCTTATTTATTTCACCAGACCATTTCCATGTCAAGTTTGTCCTAATCCTATCTTGTACGAAGACGGTTTAATCAATATTGCACAAAAATACCCAACCCAACCCACAACAGTTACTTCATGATAGACTGTCAAAGTGTCGTAATAACTTAACTTAATTCCTAGGTAGTGAAAGGAATATTTAGTGTCGAATTAAGTGTTATTAATTAGACAGGGGGGTTTGTAAGTCACATGTTTATGTGACTTCAATGAAAATTATTAAGCTGTAGCATGTCAGGTTCTATAGAGTTTCATTGAATACTTTATTTTTAGCAATTAACATTTATTTGATCATCACTTTTAATTTTTTTTAATGGTTTTATATTACCTGGGATTGTATAGTTAGGTAAGAATGAAAATATATTATTTGACTTTTTATGAAATGTCACAAACTTGCATTTTGCTTGGTCTAAAGAAAACACTCATCTTGGAAGCAGATATTTGGTCTTGTATCACAATGAAGCATCCAATACAAACAAAAACACTGCAGTTTGAATTTCTGTTAACTTCTCTCAATCTCATTAACACTTTTAAAGGCGGCAACCTCGATGCTTTATTGAAATTGGAATTCATATAGCTAGCAGGGAAAAGTTAATTACACAAATAACAGAGTTTGATTGGTTTCTGACTGACCACTGGAAGACTACGGACCTAATGAAGCATTATGAAGTATTCCTGTCTAGCACAGTGGTCAATCGTCGGACTCGCCAATGATCCTGAGTTTGAACCCACCCCAGCCACCCAGCATCAATATTCTTAGGATCCTTTATACAATGATAGTATTCGATGTTTGTATTGTGGCAGTATGGTTACTATCGCCCTTGGTTTGTCAGTACCAGTTGCAAGCTTACTACAATACTATGGACCCCAGAAATGACAAAAAGAAAATGTGAGCAAGATTTCATGCTCAACTCAGTTTTGTTCACAAATCCCCATATAAAATTTGAACGAGTATGAAATTGTACTCAAAAACCTTCGTAATCTTGGAGCTGGGTATTGCAAGTTTTCTCCTATTGTAAATGGACAAGCTGTGACATGAGTAGAACATTTTGAAAGTGGTTCTAAACATCACTTTATACTAAAGTAATACCAAAAACATTTAGTGTTGTATGTTAGATTAAATGTCCAAAACAAAATCAAACAAACTGCTTTATTTTGGAATACAACATTTGTGTTATTCTGTTTTGTTTTACTTAAAAGTTGGGTTATATACAATTAATGAGTTATTGGATAAGCTGGTTAGTCCATCTCTTTAATCGTCACAAATAGGTGAAAGATTCCCGCAGCGACATTAAACTCCATACTCACTCACTCATACATCTCTTTAACACAAAGTATTATGCCAAACCAAGCTGTGTTTACAGTTCCATTAATCGGTTTTCATTCAGGGAATTGCATGTGACTATTTAAAAAACTTTTTTTTTAAGAAATTAATAAAATCGAAATATATTTTTCTGAGTGACCCAGCTAACTTGGACTGCTTTATAAAAATAACCTGAAAATAATTTAGCTCAAAACCTCTATTTACATCTGCTACCACATTTTCCATCCTTCTACAGAATGAAACATTCTGATAAACCATGCCGATCAGATTTTCATATTGCTGATATTGTGTGAAATTTATGTATTTTATCCATTAATTTTTTTTTATTTCAATGGTGCAATGACAAGTTGAGAGTGACTAGAATCTTTGTAGATCAATTTAATCCACTGAAAAACGGAGAGAAAATCCCATATAGAATGAAATCAAATTTGCTCAGCTATTCAATTTCACATGTCTGAACAATCACAGCATTGGCCTTTTGTTAACAGTGTAGTGTGTTTACGAGAAATTCAATATGAAATTTTTTCTTGCCTTTCTGATCTGAAATTCCACCACAGATGCTATTCCTCCAGTAAATCCAGCAACAGCCACGACAATGTTGATGACGACAACGGAATCCCAGTTAGGTGATACAGAGGTTCCTTTCAGCGTACTGGCGACAGTCGGAGCTAGGAGGTGCTGGCATCTTATCTGATTCACGATTCAATTAACGCGTTGACTGTTGATATATCTCACCTATGGCCAAAGTGCCCCCCGACTTGATGACATTACCATAGCGCTGTCGTTCACGGGCTGTTATTAGGCTATGATTGGACAGAAATCTCTCCAGTGTTGTATGATTGGTGTATGTAGCCAGAGGCCAATCGGTTCAGATTTGGGATGGAACTTTTAAAGGAGATATCCTAATCTCTGTGGAAATTATTTTGTGAATACGGATTTTCAAATTATATTTTTCATCATTTGAATTGTCGTCTATCCCAGATATTACTGAATATGGTGTGGACACTGGTCAGATTTACTGATGGGGGGGGACGGTAATTGATTAAAGTGTTTACCAACTTGATTAAGTGTGTTGTCGGCCGCAGGGATGGACGATGGCTTCTGGATGTCAAAGTCATTGTCTTCTGCCAATTGACGATATGAAGGAGAGATCTTGGAGAGGGATAAGAGCTCAAATAGCCAATTATACGAGTCATCGGTCTTAAAGTCATTACGATTTCCCCTCACAGACTTCACTCCCCCTAGCTCATCTTCATATCTTGCTTGCAAATATTAATGGCCAGGGTAAACAGTTGACACCAGCCCTGCTTGAGTCCTCCTGATCGACAACATTGATTTCTCTTTGTCTTAAGAAACTTTTGAAATTTCATTGTTCTCACAGTTTGAAGAACTGTTGGAGGATATGTCGCTTTATGTGGCACGCCATTAATAAACAGGTCTTGAATACTGTAATAGTTGACAGGTGCTTTATGCATGCTGTTTGTATAATTGAAATATTTCCAGTTTTCTGAATCGTTGAGCTTTGGTGAAATAATTCCATTTCAGTTCACTAATTCCAGTTTTGTAGTAGTAGTAGTAGTAGTAGTAGTAGTAGTAGTAGTAGTAGTAGTAGTAGTAGTAGGTAGTTAGTTAGTTAGTTAGTTAGTTAGTTAGTTAGTTAGTTAGTTAGTTAGTTAGTTAGTTAGTAGTGTTATCTATTACTGTTATCCAGTTGATTGTTGACAATGTAATGAAATCATCCAAAACAAGTTTAGATTACTCTACTTGAAAAAATTACTACGAATACTAGGCCTGGTAAACTGTTATCAGTCGTGAATAGGTATCTGAGATATCTTACCAAAGTACCTATGTAGTTGTTCCAGGTACTTGTACAAAGCAAGTTGCAGATGAATCACCAACGTTCTGTAGAAGCTGACACGTGGCCACGCCTAGCCTTAGCATTGTTCCGCGTGTTTATGTAAACGTTTCTTTGTTGTAGTGTATCTGCTTCCAAATCCTCCAACACCAGCTACAACCCTGCCAAGTCCAAATACCATCCCATTGATGACGCCTGCTGGAAACACAAAGATAAGTAAGTCACATACTGGATTCTGATTGAATTTGTTGTTAATTTCTTTTTCATCTCATGGTTGCCTTCCGGAGGCAAGACTTGAACTCTTGAATTATGATGTAGTTGATGTGGCCTTCTTCATACAATGAATAATATAAGTTGAGTTTTTTTAAGCCATATCACTGCACTGCACTGTTTATCATGCAAAAGTCCTTTATTATATGACATTTTATTTTTACGATCATTTAGAAGGAGATGGTACACATATAACAATGAGGAGATCACTCAACACGGTTACTACAGGAATCATTTAGTTTCGTTAAGTAATAAATAAATAAATCGACAGGAAATACGGCAATGTGATTGGTTCACGTGACCCAAAAACAACGTTCATACTTCAATGAACATAGTTTTCTTAGGCCAAATCCACTTGATTGACAGGTGACTGGTCGCGATGCATGACCAGCCTTTTGTTGTAAATATTAATGCTCCGCCTTAAAAAATATTAATTACAATTAATGTGCCTTGTTAGACCACTAAATCCATTAAATCTCAAAAACATTCTTAAGTGCTAGTAGTTTATCTATAAGGATTGACTGCAATATGTTTTTTCTGTTCATCGAGGTATGAATAGAAAAACTCATGTGCAAACCTGTATACATGCTATATGAGCCGCTTCACGGATTCATAAAGTTTGCACATTGGTTTTTTTCTGTTCATACATCGATAAGCGTACAAAATATTGCAATCAATCCTTCATTGACTACATCTTGTGAATATCCACCAAACACTATTCCAGAACTTGACTTAACTTGATGGATTATTAATAGTATATAGTTCCATGAAGATCTTGCCATCATAGCGAGTTTGATGTTACAATGATTATTCTGTTGCAGAGTTCCATATTTGGCCCTTTCTAAGACATTCTTGTTGATAGAAGATACGTCTGCCAGGTACGTGATTCGTTTCAGTGTTTTTTAAAGTAGAATATTGTACTAGTGTCTCCTGCAATATTGTACTAGTGTCTCCTGCAATATTGTACTAGTGTCTCCTCCTGCAATATTGTACTAGTGTCTCCTGCAATATTGTACTAGTGTCTCCTGCAATATTGATTTTCAAGATGGCCATGTTTTTATTGTGCAATCAGAGGTGGCATAGCCAGATATTCATAAAACCAATATAGGAACTACAAAGCGATGACTCAAAGATCGTGATGTAATAAGCAGACAATACAGTTGTCTGCTAACTGAGGTCACACTTGAAAGATCACCCAAAATAGCAAATCTGAAGAGCAGAAAGTGCTTTCATCACTTTTTATATTTGGGATTGGGAAAAGTGCAAAATACAGTTTAATACACTCTTCATAAAAACTACGATTTCACACTGATTAGTTACATCCAGTTAATTTGCAGCAATTGTGGCTCCTGGGTATTGCCGTAATACATGCTTATCATAGGTTTTCCTCCCTTGATAAGCAGACTGCTATGTGACCACAGAAGTACTGTGTGAAAAGGCAGTAAATAATAAAAGCATTTGCTTTGAGTCTTTTAATGGCTTGTAAAGCAATGTAGATTGCTTTAGCTTCAGCAGAAAATATGGAACTATCATCAGGAAGGCGACAAGAAATAGATTGATTATCTGGCCACATCACAATATGAGGTTGTGTTTTGCTGGCTGCCAAGTCATGTGGGCATCAGAGGTAACACTAAGGCTGATGCAGCAGCAAAGGCTGCTCACAGTTCTTTAGTAACCCCTATGTTCATCCCATATAGTGATAGTAAGCACAACATCACATTATATATTAATTCGCTACAGCAATCAAATTGAGACACTGAAGTCAACAACAAATTGCACCATTTTCAACATCTCATTGGTTTCACTCCTTTGACTGGTGTGTATTGTCGTCAGGACGAAACAGTCCTGCGACGATGCCGCATTGGACGTACATTTTTCACTCACGGTTATATTTTAAAGGGCGAAGGTAAACCTCGGTGTGCTGGGTGTGAGGAGGACCTCACTGTCAGGCATATCTTGCTTGACTGTGTGGACTTTGCAACTCAGCATGCCGGTTTTTAATCTTCGCCCAACCTTAAACATTTATTCACCCAGATTCATGGGCATCTAATCGTCTCGCATACTTAATTCTATTGCATCCACACCATGCATTCCATTTCATCAATAGTTAGCATATCATTCTGTATTCTCAATCATGTCTTTCATGCAATTAATTTTTGACTCATTTATTTCATAATTAATCATTCCTCGTTGCGTATGGGTGAAAGATTCCCGCTGTGACGTAAAACAATAATTCACACACACACACACAGAGAGTAAATTCACAAATTGCATTCTTCCTGCTGGATTAACCCTTTCCATGCTGGATTAGGCACAGCTCTTTAGGGCATCTCTGGTTGCTTCCAGCATGGAGAGAGTTAATTACAATTCTAGCTCCAGATGGTGTTTCCAGCTTGGAAAGCATTAATCATATTTGTTTCTCTCCTGAAGATTATATTTGGAAATAATTACCATTGCCATGTATTTCTGTAAGTTGTGGTCAGGTATCTTAGTTTATTGCTTAGCTGCGGGAGTGATGTGGCAGTGATGTGGCAGTGATGTGGGAGTGAGATTGGGTTTCTGTTTGGTTGTAATCTAATAATTTTTAGTATTGATGTTCTGAGTATTGAATTTGAGCTGAAAAGAAAGTTTTGGGTATTTGTATGTATGAATATCTACACACTGATGCAATTTTCATGAGAATTTTATTAATTAATTCAACAGTATCGACATTCATACATTGCCTCAATGCTACTAATTTGTAAATGTTATAGTGCTATCTAATTAATAACTATATCTTCTGTTAATAAACAACAAGATTTAATGAAATACTATCAGAGAGCTTGTCCCAATAGCCGTTTGTTAGCCAATCATATCACTCCTTACCAAATCATGTTTGTACCTTTTGATTTGTATTCATCTACATGATATTCATAAAGTACAGCAAATTAACAATATTCTTAACTCATTTGCTTCCTATTGCATCAATGTAATTTCATTGGTTATTCTAAGTATTGGAATAATGGTAGCAAACACTTTCTATGTTTCAAATAAACAATGCTTTAAATCAATAATAAACAAGATCTCCAATCTATCATTGTTTCAGGTTGAAAATGATCGAGATTTTATGCAACTTTTTTCGCTCTGTCATTGTGCTATCCCCCGGAGACTTGCTGCAGTGCGTGTACCTCTGTCTCAACAAGCTGGCCCCAGCCTATGCCGGAATCGAACTCGGAATCGGTGACACCGTACTCATGAAGGCCATAGCACAGTCTACAGGTACAGCTCACTGTAGTACACAGGTACAGCTCACTGTAGTACACAGGTACAGCTCACTGTAGTACACAGGTACAGCTCACTGTAGTATTCAGGTACAGCTCACTGTAGTACACAGGTACAGCTCACTGTAGTATTTATATGTGGGCTGAACTGGGCCTTGATTCACAAAATCAATCCACACTGCTGTTCCAAATTTATGAAGTTTCACCTGATATCGTGATTGTTTCAGGTCGAAGTGTGGATAAAATCAAGGCCGATGCCCAACAGAAAGGTGACCTGGGACTGGTGGCTGAGGTATGGTGGTACAGACAGGCTATCTCCTTGTCCTTGTATGGTGGTACAGACATGCTATCTCAATTCCTTTGTATGGTGGTACAGACAGGCTATCTCCTTGTATGGTGGTACAGACAGGCTATCTCCATTCCTTTGTAAGGTGGTACAGACAGGCTATCTCCTTGTATGGTGGTACAGACAGGCTATCTCCATTCCTTGGTATGGTGGTACAGAGGCTATCTCCTTGTATGGTGGTACAGAGGCTATCTCCTTGTATGGTGGTACAGGCAGGCTATCTCCTTGTATGGTGGTACAGGCAGGCTATCTCCATTTCTTGGTATGGTGGTACATGCAGTCTATCTCCATTTCTTGGTATGGTGGTACAGACAGGCTATTTCCATTTCTTGGTATGGTGGTACAGGCAGTCTATCTCCATTCCTTGCTATGGTGGTACAGACAGGCCATCTCCATTCCTTGCTATGGTGGTACAGGCAGGCTATCTCCATTTCTTGGTATGGTGGTACAGGCAGGCTATCTCCATTTTTTCTTGGTATGGTGGTACAGGCAGGCTATCTCCATTTCTTGGTATGGTGGTACAGACAGGTCATCTCCATTCCTTGCTATGGTGGTATAGACCTGCTATCTTAATTCCTTGCTATGGTGGTACAGACAGGTTATATCCATTCCTTGGTATGGTGGTACAGACAGGCTATCTCCTGGTATGGTGGTACAGACAGGCTATATCCATTCCTGCTCTGAGGTGGAATGAAAAGAAATAGTTGTCTTTCAATTATAAGAGATTTTCAGATGAGCTTTGCTAATTAACCTTGCTTCAGGAGGTAACAAGAGCTGCCCTGGAGAGCATGGTTGTAATTAATCCTGCTGAGAGAGAGCCAATATGTAGAGGTGTGTTATGAAATTGATAACAATTCTACAGTAAGTGATTAAATTGATTATTGCACCATTGTGGGCAGGATAGCATAGAAATAGATGAATATCTAACTTATAATACACCCAGAATATATATTCTTCATCATAAATATTTATATAATATAATACTTCTAACCATTTTGATCAAAACAGTATACAAAAGTGTCGATTTATTGTTGAAATTGGAACACCAGTATTTACAAATATTATCATATTTTGAAAAATAGTTAATATCTTTGAGATGTAGATCTAGAGAGAAACAAGGTAAAAATAAAAATAAAAAATTATAATGAAATAATTTGTTTTTAAAAGAAAAAACGTTTATTTAAATTTACTAAGTTAATATTATTACTGTATTGTTATATTTCGGAGAGGGTGCCAACTTGCAAGAATCCATGTTTTCATGCATCAAATGCCCCAAGTAAATTGTTTATTCTGTCAGCCATTGTTTTGAGTGCTGCGACATGTGTTTTGCGCCCACAGTAACAACTTGGGTAAACAAAAATGAACCAGTGATCAATAAAATACCATTTGAGAGTAGATTTGATCACAGTTCATGGTGTAACATAGACACATATTTGTGGGTTTTAAAAAAATAAAAAATAAAAAAAATTTGCATGGTATATTCTGTTCCGAGTCCCTTTAAGATGCATTGTCAATGTGTAATATGACTATTCTAAATTCCAATCAGAATAATATTAAATATATTTATACATATCGGTATGAAATTGAGATTTCTGGGTGACGTTTGAGACAGTTGCAGTCCCTGTGTAGACTATATAGGCAGTACACGGGGATTTGTCTGCGGGCGCCAGGTGATTAAATATAATCTTCGCTAATCTGGACCCAATATGCTGCCAGCCCATCAGCAATGTAGGCAGTAGATTGGGCTGACGTACAATTTGTATGTCATCTACGGCTATGATGAAGATCTACATTTGGAAGGGGTGGAATGGGTCATGAAAAAGTAGGCTGCTTTGCTGGGATTTTGAATTTCTAGCAAGATAACTTCATTGCAGTTTTATTTAGAAAGCAGTATTGATTTAATCTAATATTTTTTTATTTTTTTTAATGATTAAAAAAATAAATTAGGGTTTAACGCCGCTTTCAAGATTCTTTCGCTTATATCACGGCTTGTCAGTTTAGGGCAAGAGGAAACCCGCAACATCTGTAGTGCTGAATGTTGCAGTAAACCTGCGAGCATCGTCTGGTACTGACAAGACCAAGGATGATAACTGCATTGCCAC
>JAUTBT010051232.1:0-15858 GCA_032361225.1 Lepetodrilus schrolli | reverse complement strand
TCAGCGAACTACTAAATGTAGAGAAAAGTATTGTATTGTAGTGTATTGTATGTATTCTCCATTGAACGCACCCCAGTGTACAGGACTGTGTTCAAGCTGCACTACTTTTCACTACGTAGTACTACGTAGTCCTATTAAAGCCATTCAGACAGCATATGTAGTACTACTTTTCACTACGGGTTTGGACCCTGTAGTGTTTTGTAGGAAAACCCAAACCATGAATCGAATGGACTGGATGCATGAACATGCCAATTTCCTGCTATTTTCCTCCAAACCATTTTAAAATGGCGTAGTGTAGTGTAGTAAAAGGTAGTGCAACCTGGGTCTGTGTCGCCAGTATTTTGTATTGTGAACAATGCCCTCAGTGACATTATGGAACTGATGTATGTGTGCTGGTATTTGCAGAAAAACAAGACAGATGCCAACAACTTTGACAAGGACTTCACGTCTGAGGAGCCGGTGCTGACGCCCATGGAGCAGGCCCTGGTCAAGTCCATCAACCAGGAGGAGTTCCGAGGCTTCTCCTACATCAACCACGACTACGGCAAACTTGACCTGGAGGCCACCGCGGGAGTGTGTGCCGCTACAGCCACCATTGGCCATTAGTCTCTGCCCTCCCCCACCCAGGGAGTGGGGCCACCCCTCCACAGACACCCAGGGCGTGGGGGGGGCCACCCCTCCACTCAGACATCCGGGGCGTGGGGCCACCCCTCCACCCAGATAAGGAACGGAGCTACCCCTGCCAGCAGACAGCCACAGCGTTTGAGGATCCTCTACCCAGACTCACACAAGGAGTGGGCATATATCAGCCCTACATAGATATTTATTCAATCTCAGTTCATTTCTGTTCATGTTGCGGTCTCCAGGTGACAGTTAACTGCGGCTGTGTGTGCACTCTGGCTCCCAAAACAGAAGACAGTTCTACGGCATTCAAACCTGATTCGTCTCCCTCTCTTGGTTATTCAACTCTGTTATCACGCTGGGCCGGCTCTCCACAGTCCATGTCTCGCCCTTCTCCTTTTCGGTTTGTTTCCGAATGGTGCCACCCAGTTTTTATTTATTCCACTGCATGGCCTTCTTGCCTGGATTTACCTCTGTGCTATCTGTGGTCCAGTCCCCACTGTCTAGCCTAGTGCACAACATCAAAATGTCATCCCAAAGGATTCCAATGTGGTTTTTTTTCTAGGTCTCAAAATGATCCAAGTGAAAATGTATTTTTTTCATTATTACAATTTACTTTACATCTTTACAATGTGCATTTATTTGCTGGAATTTGTTATTGAACTGACATAATGATTTTAAAACTTTTTGCCATAGTTTGTAATAAGAATAAGATCTCCCTTGTAGGGGAGAAGACGCACTGAATGTCCTGGATTTTCGTATTGATATTAACAACATATACAATTGTGCAGAATGTCTCAAGAACTCAATATCGTATATTGGGGGTTTCAATTATGTCTCCAGGTCCAAATAATAGAACCTACAAATAATTAAATCGACTTTATAGATTTTGTTTTATTATGCAATATGTGGGTAAGAGGGACAGGCATATGTGCTTTCAAATATAGCAAAATAGTTGGTTGCAAATAATCTCCGAAAAACACGGATCTGATATTAATTAAGTCATTTCAAAGCTGCTTAATTAATGTGTAATTATAACACTATAATTACAGTTTAAATCATCTCAATATTTGTATTCTACTTTTTATTAATACTCCACATTAAAGTTGATGATTTTTTTATGGGAAAAGTTTCACTACTGCATGTGACAGACGGTCATGTCTGTTGTGTGCACCTCAGGTCAAGGTCGACTGGAGATGTAGAAACATTCAACCTTCCTAGTTCCTCATTTCTTCTTTTTACCCAAGTTGAACAGTTATTTGTTTAAGTTTTCCTATTTATTTGCTGGAATGCCTAGTCAGTTCTTTTTCATATATAGAAGTTGATCTTTCTTGAAAATATTTCTCATATATTTTTTGTATTGTTCTATGATTTTCCTTTCTTTGACGGTACTTTCCAAATTTATGTATTTTTCTTGAATGGGTTTGAGCCTTAGGATTTAAGTATAACACCTGGAGAGCCATGGGCCAGTGGTTTGTGATGACCACAGGATTCAAATACTTAAAACCTGCATATAAAGTAAATATTTGATGTACTGTACTTATAAGTCCTGCTCTACTACTACCACGGAAACTGTACATCATTACGTCTGCCATCTTTATTGTGCATGAGAATTTGTTGAAAGAATGTAAGGGCTTTACATTTGAATGTTCACCAATGGCATACAATGTCAGCATACTTCTCGTGAGTGTAAAGTCTGTACTTCCCTGCGTTAGTGAAACTGACAACTGTCGTTAATGTTCTATAAATACCCCGTGTAACCATTGAGACGATAACGTCCCAACTTCCCGTGTCCTCGTGACTTCCGTATTTTTTCACCTTTCAGTTTACGTTCGATCTACCAGGATATGCCTGGCTGTTCCTGTCTCGTGATCTTCTAACTTCAATTTCCGTGTCTGCCATCATTCTAAGAACAATATGCTTGGACAAAACCATTTATACAGTTAGTTGTATAAATATAATTAGTTAGGACATAATGCTACTGTGGATATAATTAAATCTTATAATTTAATTCGTGGGACCGCTTTAAATTTCTAAGTTGATCAGCTTTATAAATTTGTTAAAGAGTTTCTTAAGTTTTAGTTCTGTTGTCAAATGTTTCTGTAGTATATTGATCAGGGTGACGATATTGTTGACAAATTCTCAGTACCAGATCACAGTTGTGAATTCAGTATGCTGCCACAAATGTCAAAAGACTGCAAATTAACTTCAGTTTATAAGAATACATCAATTGCACGTGCTATTTAATATCACAAACTGTTCAGACACAATTAAATATATGAAAGTGCTGTGTAATAAATAGTTTATGGTACTGAAATTCACTATGAACAATGCAAGGCAAACCTGACAGAGTGACCACTGTTTCTGTTAGAGAGCTGTCTGTCTGTCTGACCTATGATACAGAAAACACCAAATATATCATTGTGACATTATTTTTTAATCCATGGATGTAACGCATGTTATGGAAGTGTGGGGGCAAAGACTGCCAGCACTCCGACTGACTGGAGCTGTGTCTATGTCAAGTTAATTGTATTGACCATGTGTCCATTTGCTGAAGAAAACTGGGGAATCCACTTTCTGAGAAAAATTCATCCATAAATTGTTTTCTACTTTCAATAATCTATTTTTAGAAAAGAAATAATTATCAAATAGAAATATTAATATTATAGCTTTCTATTTGATTTGGATTACCGTGTTGTTTAAATCAACTTCCATCTGGTCCATGTCTCGTGAAAGGGTCATATCGTGGTCATGGTATATACGTCGGGGTGTGCGCCATTGTTTTACTATAACAGGAAGTGGCATAATCCTTCATTTACGCATGGAATACTGGTACGACCCTTTCATGAAACGCAACCCTGTAGTGTAACATCGGGAATGGTACATTCCAGATTGAAACCCAGATCAATTGTATATATTTACCTTGTCACAGCAGCAAATGATTACGATGCAGATTTGTCTGCTCTTGATTTGAGGGGCATTCTCGTGCCAGTTTACCGACAAATATCGCGATATCCCAGCATCTTTTTGGCTGTTTGTGCGTGCAGCATTGGGAGACTGAACCTGTGCAATATGGAACCAGACGCCCATCGTCAAAGAGTATATCCCAGATAGTAGAATAGCTCATTCATGTTTTCTCAGCTACTGCCAATGTATGTCTAAAATATTCATTGAAGTACAGCCAAAAGTTGACTGTGGAGTGCATGTATGTTATAGTAGTATGTATGTCACAGTGGAATATTACAATGATGGTGGAATATTACAATGACAGTGGAAGAATAGCTGAACTACAATAAGAACTTTCGATTTGAAAAAAAATGTTTTTAAGATGGTTTCCTCTTTCAGGGTTTCAATTTTCTCTTTTTTATGAGCTCGGCAGTAATCTCCACAGAAGTTAGCTTTGTGTGCCTCAACACTTGTAGGTCAGTGATCATCATTACTTTGTTGATGCCAGGCGGTGATTGCAGGTTTACTGCAACACTATGTTCATCTGGTACTACAAGTGTTGCAGGTTTTCTGCCATAAAAATTGTAGCCATGATATCTGAAATTATCTTGAAAACAGCTCAAAATCACACGAGGTGTGTGTGTGTGTGTGTGCGTGCGAGAGCGTGTGCACGAGCGCGTGTGTGCATGTGCGCAAGAGCGTGTGTGTGTGTGTGTGTGTGTGTGTGCGCACAAATCCACTTTTGACTGTGCTTTAAGAAAGATAACAAACTTGTTGAGGGTAAATAATAAGTTTTTGAACACATCCTGATAATGTGCCAACACTCATCTATAGTTTGCCATGAAATGCATTATTATCCATATTTGGTAGACCATCTCGGTAAACACTTAATGGAATGAAAAACAAGAAAATTTCCATTCATTTTGTACTACCTAACCAAAACTTAAGTTCCAGTTTTTTACATCATCAATAAAAAAAATTAAATCTATTTATATATATAGCTATCACCAACTATTTTGAGTAAATATTACTTTATATCGAGGGGTGATGTAGGGAAGACGGAACATGCAAAAAGGGTCAATTTGCACTCGCTGATGCTCTTCTTCATACAGCTGACAAGTCTCCCATGCTGTTCTGTCTTTATATCGTCACCCCTCTAATGACTAAATAGGGGTGACATTGCATTTCATGTCACTCTACAATTACCTTCCACTCATCATGAGGTAACTTCTCTCAGTACTGTAGTAAACATCAATCAATAATCAACCTGTTGTACAATAATTCCAATGTCCGGTAATTCATTGAACATTTGTATTTGTTTCACAAGTGTTTCGGTATTCTTCAGCTTGACGAGAGATTCACCAGTCGGCCATTGTTAATACGAGGGACTACATTTCTACAGCCATTTGGGGTTGGGAAAGGGGAGGGGTTGGGAAAGGGGGGGGGGGGTGTTGCTTTCCTCACAACTTCAGTATGTGTGTGGCACAAGAAAAAGAATACTGCTTTCATTTGAGTGCACTGTTCTGTTTTCTATATTATATATAATATTTTGTGAATACAAAGGCTTTTAGCTATAGGCCTTGACTGTTGATTTTATATGTATAAATATGAATATTTGTAAAAATGTATGGTACAATGATGAGTGATGTATGGTGAGATGATAAGACAGTCACTGTATAACCGTGTGTGTATAGTTTCCAGTTTGTCATTGCTCATTTCATACACGTAACATTGACACACCTTCCTCCCCCCCCCTCCCCCCTGTCAGACAAGTACTGTTTGTTGACACCACCCCTCCCTACTACACTCCCCACACCCTAACAACCTCCTCCCTACCCTCTCCCACACACACAACCCAAAACCCCCACCCACCCACCCACAAGGTCTGTTAGAAATTACCTAGCTATTTAAGTGTAATATTTATGGCCATTTCTTCGCTTTAAGACATAATTATGTGCATTAAAAAAATACAACAGATTGACCATCATTGATTCAATGTTAAGATGTCAATGATAAATCATTGCATAATTTTTACAAATATGTAGGAGTTTTCATGTCTTTTTGTTTCATTCCATCATTTGCCAAGTTACTCTGCCCTGGGATAAAACCCGTCTGAAAATTCCCAGTTTTACTTCTAACAACTTTATTTCATAATAGTTTCCATGGCAACAAGAGATATTGTGTAGATAGTTCATTACATATGGCCATCTCTCTTGTCATGTTGTGATAAGAACTTGAATATTGCATTCTGGTATGAATTATTGATATTATAATCAATGCATAATTTTGTTGTACATGTCCATGAATTATACAATTGCTATCTAGTTCAAGTCAAATTATGTACCAATATTCTTTCCAATGTATTATATCTGACTACAATGTATGGAATTGTAAATGATTACATGAATTGAATGGTTATTGCAGTTTCATCACTTTGACATGGATTGGGTCATTTCTATCCTCCATCGTCATCAAGTGAAGTTAAGAGCCCCCATATTTGATATTTTGATATTCATCCTACTACAGCCGGGCCTCCGTCTTGTTGGATAGTGTGTGTGCAATGTAGCCCGTCTTTCTAAAACTCATGCATCTATGTAGCCATGTGATCAGTTTCTATGATTCTGTTAGCTGTATCTGTGTGTCCAGCAGATATCCACAGCCTCACCAGCCATGCTTGCACCTCCATTCACATACCTCCAGTATAGGCTTGGTATGTCCAGCCATGCTCATACCTCCAATATAGGTGTGGTTTGTCCAGCCATGCTCATACCTCCAGTATAATCATGGTTTGTCAGACCATGCTCATACCTCCAGTATAGGCTTGGTTTGCCAGACCATGCTCATACCTCCAGTATAGGCTTGGTTTGTCCAGCCATGCTCATACCTCCGGTATAGGCTTGGTTTGTCAGACCATGCTCATACCTCCAGTATAGGCTTGGTTTGTCCAGCCATGCTCATACCTCCAGTATAGGTGTGGTTTGTCCAGCCATGCTCATACCTCCAGTATAATCATGATTTGTCAGACCATGCTCATACCTCCAGTATAGGTGTGGTTTGTCTGCCACCTGTCATTCTCTACTTGCCCTGGCTCCCAGCAATACTCCAGGATGGTCCTACGTTCTGGTTGGAAGCACTCTCCTTTTCATTAAACATGTCCGATCTGTGATAACCTGGTGTGCAGTGTGGCAAGAACAGCAACACTCCGATCTGCTGCTTCCTTCTTACTGTAAAATTTTACATGCCTGAGTCTTTAAGAAACACGGACATACCAAGCACAGCTCTGCAGTACGAAATGGCATACCTCTTGAGGTAACATGGCTCCAAACTTGTCAATGGCTATGATTTGAGTTACAGCTACAGTCAGGACAGTTCAGAATGCATACATTTTATCAGAGTGTCCCTGACATGGTAAAATAACTTGACTTGGTTTACAGAGATCTGATCTCGAGTTGCCGTCTTCATCAACTTGGTTCCTCTCAGTTGCAATGTTGTGATTGTAATCTGGACGACTTCCCCGTGTTTGGTCTATATTCATTTCAACTTTTTATTTCTCCATATTCAATTATTTGCCATCAAATACCAGCGTTTATTTTCATAGTGTCCAGAAGCCAGAAGCCAGAGAGACCTTCCAGATTGAAGGAATCGTTTAGAAAATAATTAATAAACAGCATTGGTCATTTACTTGATGTGAATGTCAAAGCCTTGTTCCTCGTTTCTAGATGCCAGTGCAATCTGCTGCCACATTGGCTGCCATAACTCATTTTTATTCTAATCATCTTATCAGAGAAATCGGAGATGCAATGTCCCCTTTTAGAAACAATACAATCTCCCAATTCCCAAAGTAGTGAATTCTTAAAGTAGTAAGTCCTGTTTTTGGTCGTCAGGCTTTTTGCTACAATCATTTTGAACATTTTGCAGTTTTTCATCGTGACTCAGATCATTGGACCAGGGCAAGAAGATGAATCCGACATATAGCCAGGAGGAGCAATCAAGTTTTCATCATGACATGTGTGACCAGAGTGGTCATGCGTAAACATCTTATAAGTAAACATTCCATACGTCACATACTAGTTCTCTATAAATAAAATCTATTTAAATGTAATAATATTTTGCATCTAGGCACTAATGGTAAAGTATGGAGGTATTTTCCTCCCATTATCTTCTTGAAATCATAAATTCTTAGGTTTGCTATCTGGTAAACAAGGTATAAGAAAAATCATCAGCTTTGTTATTTATAGTTTACAGTAATAAACATTTCAATATCAGTTGCTTTTTAATGGAAATTCAAATTGTGTGTGCGCCAATACATTTTACCATGTGATCTAATTTGCAAAGAATCCACTTGAGCAGTAGCTGCTTCTCTTTTGAAAATAATTGAACGACTATTGAGTGTACTGTATCGGAGTGTGTACTGTACCAGAGTGTACTGTACCGGAGTGTACTGTGTACTGTACCTGAGCGTACTGTACCGGAGCGTACTGTGAGGCTGTGGCTATACCTGTGTTCAGCACCATCACTCTACTTGTTGTTGCCCGTAAACCAGACCAGACCATAGATTCTGACCATGACCTCAGGCTCCTTCAGGACCTCATTTTAAGCATGTCGTAAACAGTTCAGATCAGATTTATTTTATTTTATTTTTTAGTGTTTTTAATGTTTTTAATTTCATTTTAATATTTAACTTAACATGGTCAGCGTTCCCAGTCTTCTGGCATTGTCTATTTTATTCCACTTTCCTCATTCAAAGTTTACAGACGTACAAGGGTATCCTTCAGGTGCCCATCTGCAAACCTTTATCCAATATTTTGATGTTGTTTGTAAAACTTGTCCATATTCTCATCAACACAGGATGCTGTCACAAGCATACTTTTATGTTAAACCTCTTCTCCCTTTCTTAAGTTACCGTATTTAATCCGAGAAGTGTAATTTAAGCTGTTTATACAAAATGTATAAAGAAGGTATAAATATATAAACATATAAAATATGAATAATATATGCTTGATTAATGCTTGCTAATAATAGATAAGTGGTCTGTTTGTACAAACATTTGACATGCACACATGATTGTCATCGTCCGAGAAGCAAGAGAATTTCTTCACGTCCCTCCAGGCGGCAATGCTGGCCCTCTTGGTGGGAAGTGGCTTCAGGGGAGATTACTCTTGCTGTTCCGAGATGAACTTACAGTGGTGATATTTACTCAATCTTTCTTGAACTCTGTGTCCTGCTACATGTTGTGATTGGTGTATGCTATCTAGCATCAAAGAGTGTGCAGTCACAGACTCTGGACTTCATAGCAAACAGTTTAGACCCACGTGTTACAGGCTAGTGACTGAAATAAATGCTTTTGAAATACAACCATTTTTATTTCGTTGTCTTTCTGATGGTATGAAGTTGTTTTTTGGATTTGATTGGGGTTTTAAGTCGCTTTCAAGCTTATTTCACATATCACGACTTGTCAGTTTAGGGTAGGAGGAAACCCGCAACATCCGTAGCGCTGAATGTTGCAGTAAACCTGCGAGCATCGGCTGGTACTGACAAGACCAAGGATGAAAACTGTATTGCCTCTCTACAGACATCGCATCCTATCAATATCGCGTCAGAAAGGTAATTTTCGCGAACATTGATGCCGGGCCCCCCGGGGCAGGATTTGAACCTGGAACCTTGCCTCTGAAGTCCAGCTGTTCTACCACCTGCCCCCTGGTATGAAGGTATCTCAATGCATGATAGTACAGGGAAACAGCTTTCCGAGGTATGAAGATATCCGATGGTATGAAGATAATGCTTTCTATGCATGGTATATGGTCGTCGCGTATGGGTGAACGATTCCCGCTGTGACATAAAACAATAATTCACTTGCATGGTATATAGAGACTATTAACCAAGTGTCTTTAGATATTGTCTATATCCTGCATTTATGGATAATCTTTGTATTAGATGAGCTAAAGACACGAGGTTAATAATATCTTTATCATCTAATGTCAAGCTTAAATACTTATCTATAACAAGTAGAAAATGTCAATGTGAATAGACATTTTAAAGTTACGCGTAGGAATACATACAGGTCAGTAAATTGTAAACTGCTTCACTCATTGATAAATACACTAAAAGAAAAGAAACAACTTTTAAGAGCAATTCTTATTACAAATTGTAAATATATATTAAATGCCACTGATTAGCACTTATAAACCTCCAGTGACATCAATCTATTGTTTTCCATTGTGCCAGAACCTATCAAGACCGTGGACGAGTTCATTTATCAATCTAAAAGCCGGGGACGGATTTGCTTGACAACAGGGAAAGCAAAGGGTTTGAACGGGGCTAACAGGTGTCAGATCTTACTGACAATATCAGTTAGTTTGTGAGGTTGTTACTTTGACATCGTTAGTTGGTGAGGTTGTTACTTTGACATCGTTAGTTGGCGAGGTTGTTACTTTGACATCGTTAGTTGGTGAGGTTGTTACTTTGATTTTGTTAGTTGGCGAGGTTGTTACTTTGACATCGTTAGTTGGTGAGGTTGTTACTTTGACATTGTTAGTTGGCGAGGTTGTTACTTTGACATCGTTAGTTGGTGAGGTTGTTACTTTGACATCGTTAGTTGGCAAGGTTATTAGTTGGCAAGGTTGTTACTTTGACATCATTGTTAGTTGGCGAGGTTGTTACTTTGACATCAATAGTTGGCTAGGATGTTACTTTGACATCATTAGTTGGTGATGGTGTTACTTTGACATCATCTTTAGTTGGCGAGGTTGCTACTTTGACATCATCATTAGTTGGCGATGTTGTTACTGTGACATCGTTATTTGGTGATGTTGTTACTTTGACATCATCATTAGTTGGCGAGGTTGTTACTTTGATACTTTGACATCATCGTTAGCTGGCGAGGTTATTACTTTGACATCTCGTTAGTTGGCGAGGTTGTTACTTTGACATCATCGTTAGTTGGTGAGATTGTTACTTTGACATCATTAGTTGGTGAGGATGTTACTTTGACATCTTTGACATCATTAGTTGGCGAGGATGTTACTTTGACATCATCATTAGTTGGCGAGGTTGTTACTTTGACATCATCGTTAGTTGGCGAGGTTGTTACTTTGACATCATCGTTAGTTGGTGAGATTGTTACTTTGACATCATTAGTTGGCAAGGATGTTACTTTGACATCATCATTAGTTGGCGAGGTTGTTACTTTGACATCATTAGTTGGCGAGGTTGTTACTTTGACATCATCATTAGTTGGTGAGGTTGTTACTTTGACATCTCGTTAGTTGGCGATGATGTTACTTTGACATCGTTAGTTGGCAAGGTTGTTACTTTGACATCACCGTTAGTTGGCAAGGTTGTTACTTTGACATCATCGTTAGTTGGCGAGGTTGTTACTTTGACATATCGTTAGTTGGCAAGGTTGTTACTTTGACATCATCGTTAGTTGGTGAGATTGTTACTTTGACATCTTTGGCATCATTGACGCCGACAACTAGGTTTTCTTCCGAAGTCTCGGTTTTCTTGACCTTGGTATTCCCATACAGGACATCCGAAACTTTGGCCTGCATTCCCGAGTTTGTCCATTTGTACAATCGTACACTGTTACTTTGGTGACCAGAAACAACCTTGTAGATACATATGTCATATAATGTGATAAAACTGTGTAACAATTGATGAACATTAAAACTATCAAATGTAAGTGAAATTAACAAAGCGATAATATATTTTTATCATCGTGGTTGTTGTTTTGGGGAAAATCTCTATGCTATAAATTAAATGCAATGCTTCATTCAAGACATTAATGCAATGACACGCACAGACGAAACAATGTTTTCGTTCTCATACTAAATTTCCGCTGTCTTCATCGGGCAGGTTGGTCTGATGTAGAGCGATCAAATGTAATTTAGGATGAGAATAAAACAGTTTGGAAATTACCTGTTTGTTGACATATGATTTGTTCCTCAATGTTGGCAAACGTGTCGCTATAGAAACCCTGAAGTAGTGATTTATTCGTTTTCCGTGTAAACCAGCGGCCTCACAAAGCAGTTGATTTCAGAGTGTTGTGACCAATCGGAACTGCCGAATACCAACATGTTTCTTTAGGTTTCTTCATTGTGATCCATTATCTGCTCACCGGCCAACCGACCATGTGCGTTGAGTGTCACGTGCGATTCATTTTAGATATCCCGTAGATGTATTCCCAACACTGATTGGATGCACACATGCAAGGTATACCAATACACTGTAGGGGTGTGGGTATTAATATAACAGTAATGAATTCAATATTTAGGTTGTAACAACTCGCTGGTAACTAGTAAGTAAAGGTTAAAGTGCTCTAATTCGGTCTTGATGCGTGTAGTAAGACCTCGGTGTCGGTGGGTGGAATGGTAAGAAATCGGGCCGACGCCATCGGTCGTACTTTTCGACCCACCTCCCGCGCGGTCGTACTATAGGCACCAAGACCTCATTCTCGAACTTTAACCTTTACTTACTTGTCACCAGCGTGGAGCACAGGATTTTACAGGCCGAAATTAATTCTCGTATACCTGAGACCAAATTGTAATAGATATCTACACACCTTAAAAAAAGCGAACTTGCAAATATTTCCAATCGTAATTGTCATCTTGTTTACAATTCCCATACAGTATGAGTGAGTGATTATGGAGTTTAACGTCGCTGCGGGTCCCATACATCAGCATCTATTAATAGTAGTATGACGTCAGACGTCACACACGATCAGAGCTCCACAATTTGCGTAGTCAGGCATGAAATATCTGTATACTTGCTTGTTGTCATAAACTTACTTAAATTGCATTCTTATTACTGGTTATTTCAAGGTAATTTAGAAAAACTTTAATAAATACTATGTTATTTTATATGTCTGCACATAAAATATGTCAAAATTAGGAATATTTTTAGATACAAACAACAAAAACAATGTGAGTACATGTCCATATTCCACTTATAATTAGATGATAAAACACATTGTGTGTAGCCCACAGGACTCTATACCACTGTAGCCCACATGACTCTATACCACTGTAGCCCACAGGACTCTATACCACTGTAGCCCACAGGACTCTATACCACTGTAGCCCACAGGACTCTATGCCACTGTAGCCCACAGGACTCTATACCACTGTAGCCCACAGGACTCTATACCACTGTAGCCCACAGGACTCCATACCACTGTAGCCCACAGGACTCTATGCCACTGTAGCCCACAGGACTCCATACCACTGTAGCCCACAGGACTCTATACCACTGTAGCCCGCAGGAATCCATACCACTGTAGCCCACAGGACTCTATACCACTGTAGCCCACAGGACTCTATACCACTCTACAACATGGTACCAGTGAGGCTTTATGTTTGTCAGCATCTGTCTTCAGAACAGTGAAAGAACCTGTTTTTCTGCATTGTCATATCAGAACCAATCAACATTGGAATACCCTGCCACACCTCCAACATATAAAGAGATGTAAATCCCCACGGTTACCACGTAGCAGAGTGGTATAGTATTCAGTGTGTTACACATGATTTGTACGATGGGAAAAGTGTTAGCTTAGTGCTAAATAACATAGTAGGCTTTCACAGACTGTACATGGAGGACATTTGTATTTAATTGGTCAAGAAAAGTGGTGTAATATCATCAAAAGAATAAATACCATATTCCACTATCTACGGTAAACATGGACAATTGACTTGGATAAAGTTCTACATACTGTGATCACAGTCATCTTAATAACTTACATACATACATGCTCTTGGTTTGTTCAACAGGTGAATTACTGGGACAATTGAATTTGGTTTTATTTCATATCACATGAAAACAAATGCATCAATTGAAAATAGTATACATTGTCAGTACCAGCCGGTGCTCGCAGGTTTACTGCAACATTCAGAGCTATGGATGTTGCAGGTTTCCTCCTGTACTAAATCGTCACTTATGGGTGAAAGATTCCCGCTGTGACGTAAAACATTAATTCACTCACTTCTGCACTAAACTGACAAGACGTGATATAAGTGAAAGACTCTAAACCCCTAATTAAAAAAATTAAAAAATAAATAGTATACATATTATTTATCTACTTTCAAGAAATCCTGTGACGCAACAATCCCCAAATCAGTGTACATGGAATTGTCTATCCAATATACATGATAAATACTTAATTAAATTAGCACCAGTAGCCATTTTGGATATTTAACAACAAAGAATTTCCAAATGTCTACATACTCCAGGTACTCTCCAGGTAACTACACCATTTTCATTGCGGTCAGCAGTTCCGACGGTCCACACGCGGCTAGGGCTTCTTCCAGGTATTTCCACCATAGATGACCTCTCTTCAGATAGTTCCACAGTTTATAGTTCACCTCATTCCTGGCTTTTAACTGTATCAGCCGGGTAATCTCCATCTAACAATAATTTCACAAAACAAAACAAAACAATTAGATGAAGAACCTGTTAATCCAAATTAGCACAGTGATTGGATTTTATATTTGGGTTTAGAGCAGTGTTCAAAATCTCAAAATTACCTGCTAGGACTAGCAGCTTTTAAAGCTCCTGGCCCCAGTTTCACAATGGCCTCCTAACTATTTAGGAGCTCTTAAACCAGTCCTAAGTGTTGTCACCTCGTAACAAGTGTTTCACGACGACATCACAAGTCGTATCCCTTCTTAAATCGGCATCTAACTTAGGAGGTGATAAACTGGGTCATAAAGTTAGGAGCTCCTAAATTCAGGAAGTCGTTGTGAAACGGGGGCCTGGTATGACAATACGCGACATGAATATTTATATTAGGTTTTAGAAAATGTTTTAACAACAAAGTAAAAACATTAGGGGGAAATGTCTTGTTTAAGACCTGATTATCACAACCCGCCCACACTTACCCCCGGATTATCAAATTGTCTGTGCCTAGCCGTATATTAAAATGAATCCATGTTATATTGTGTTTATACTGCTTATTACATGGTTACGGTTTCTACAGTGTGGATACAATATATAATGAGCATGAACATACTGTGCAATGGCCAGAAAACATCTTTGGAGAGATGACGTTAGGGTACAGGACGTATTGTCTAAATTGCTTTGTACCTTTAACAAGTCGACGTACTTTGCTTTAGTTTCTGCGTCCGGGTACTCCCAATCCACGTCGAGTCCATCAAAACCTCGTTTTCTTACAAATTCCGCTGCACTTTTTGCTATTTTCGTAATAGACTCATGATCTCTCGCTATAATGGCGAAATCCGTTGGCAACTTATTTTGCCCGCCAATTGATAATATTGTGCGTAGATTTCCATTTCTTTTCTTGAGATCATTGAACTGTTCATATAATCCTGGAGTGCCAGGTTTTGAATTCTCTTTGGAGGGATTGCTTGGAACAAGCTTTAGTAAATTATTGTCAAATTGTCCGAAAGCATAGACAAGATGTGTACACAATCCAGCGTCTATTTTGTCAATAGGAAGTCGGATTTCCTCATCGGCGGCGCCTGACCAGCTAGTGTAGTAACAGGCACTGATGTATTCACTTCCTGGAACAAGAACATACAAATTCACTGCTTACATAAATTATATTAATGTAATTAAGAATGTCTGATCTCAATCAGTCGACAACATTTGTTTTACGTAATAGACCAAACCCATCTGTGTCCCGTTCCGCAGAACGATCGTAGCGCTACGAGAATCGTAACTTGTATACGTGTAGTATATGGAGATACATGTACGAATCTCGTAGAGCTACGATCGTTACGTGGTACAGGGGTCTAATCAAGACATAAAAACTCAACTATATAATGTCACTTGTTTGAAAACATCGATGCATTTTGGTACATTAATGTATCCAAAATATGCGACGATTCTAGCGATTTGATTGGGTGATAGGTGTCCTGGAAAAACTCGTACACCCCGATTTGGCCGTAGTTAAAAGTTGTGACCTCATAATCACTGTGACATCATGGCGGCCGTCCTCTACTCGAATGTTAGAAAGGCATATCTACATAAATATTGGCAAGTTCGCTTTCTTAAAAGTATGTAGATCTATTACGATTTTGGATAAATTCGTTACCTTCGTGGTTTCCGGGGCATACGAGAAATTTCGGCTTGTAAAAACCCGTACATCCCGGAAATCACGCTGGTAACTAATAGTTCGGTATAGCCTACAATCTGCCATGTACATCCTACAGTCTGTCATGTATAGCCTACAATCTGTCATGTACAGCCTACAATCTGTCATGTATAGCCTACAATCTGCCATGTACATCCTACAGTCTGTCATGTATAGCCTACAATCTGTCATGTACAGCCTACAAT
>JAUTBT010051221.1:0-15859 GCA_032361225.1 Lepetodrilus schrolli | reverse complement strand
ACTATACATACCACAGATTACTATACATACCACAGATTACCACCGATTACTATACACACCACAGATTACCATACACACCACATATACACCACAGATTACCATACACACCACAGATTACCATACACACCACAGATTACTATACACCACAGATTACCATACACACCACAGATTACTATACACACCACATTACTATACACACCACAGATTACCATACACACCACAGAATACTATACACACCACAGATTACTATATAAACCAGATTACTATACACACCACAGATTACTATACATACCACAGATTACTATACACCCCACAGATTACCACATGTTACTATACACACCACAGATTATTATACACACCACAGATTACCATACACACCACAGAATACTAAACACACCACAGATTACCATGCACACCACAGATTACTATACACACCACAGATCACCATACACACCACAGAATACTATACACACCACAGATTACTATACACACCACAGATTACTATACACACCACATATTACTATACATACCACAGATTACTATACATACCACAGATTACCACCGATTACTATACACACCACAGATTACCATACACATCACATATTACTATCCATACCACAGATGACTATATACACCACAGATTACTATACACACCACAGATTATTATACACACCACAGATTACTATACATACCACAGCTTAATATACACACCACAGATTACTATACACACCACAGATTACCTTACCACAGATTACTATACCATTCTTGAAGTCCCAATTGTATCTGAATGGAAGTCGACTGAAGACTGATTTGGTGGTTGATGTTTTAACCCTCTCCTTGCTGGATAATACACAGACATTGCTCATTATGGCATCTCCAATTGCCTCCAGCATGGATAGGGTTAAATTGAATTTTCTGTTATTTATTTCCAAGTAAAATAGTGAATCATGTATTCATGGTTGTGGACATTGGTTTTCTCTTCCAACAGCAGTTACTTCCCATGGTATGGTGATTACTATACATATATTGCTCCAATGCTATTCTCTCCCTTGGGTTGGGAGTTACTTCCCCTTACAGGAAGTAATTGTTTGCATAGTAATCTGGTGTGTAGAGTAAACAGGGTGCGTGTGTGTCCGGAGTGTTTCAACATATACAAACATGCAGCCTATTTCTGATATTTTTCTTTTATTAAACCGATTCATTAACATATTAGGTTTACTGGCCAAAGTTTCACGCAACGGGTCATACTGTAGTTAACCAATGGTTTACTATAGCAGGAAGTGATGTAACCCTTGATTTACGCCTGGACTACCTGTATGACTGTTTTGTGAAACGCAGGTCTGGTTAATCCCGAGGGTCCCAAGAAAACACATAGCTCACAGGGATAGATATATTTCACAAAATTTCACAGTTTTATACTGATTCGTGCAAATATTGAAGGGTTGATGTAGTCTCCCGGTTGTTTTCATGTTGAAAATTGGTTGAATCATTAACTCTGAATATTACGACTTATTATTCATGATGACAAATATCTAGAGGTATCTTTTATATTCTAGTTCATATGACATGGCACTTTAAAAAATAATTGGAGACACGAATAATAATTTGAGTTTATCATCGTATAAAACGTGATAGAATCACCTGAACTAATTGATCATCTAGATCAATTGGTTTGCTTATGTTTCGATGATTTCCTGACTTCCTGTTAAATTGTTAATGTTGAGATGTACCCGAGTTACTATGGTTACTCGGACTGGGCTATATCTAGTATTAGTATTCTTACTGCCATGGTTATTTGAGTATTAGTCTTCTAAATGTGTACCGGTGTGTTGGAGATAATGTTTGTAGTTCTGTCTATGACACTGATGCGTCCGACAGATATCTCAATTGGTTTATTTTGTTTAATTATTTTAAATAGAAAAATAATTCAATTTATTTTGGTCACCACGTCTGCATTCCATGAAAGTGTTGTACTGTAGTCTGGGCCTAGGTCAGGGCTTTTAGCATAGCAGGAAATTACGTAACCTTGATTTAGGACCTGAACTACCAGTACAACCCTTTTGTGAAACGCATGGCAAGCCCTAGTTCCACAGAATAATCGTAACGCTATGAGAAGTAACCTATAGGAGTTACAAATCTCGTAGCGCTACGATCGTTCTATGGAATTGGACCCAGGAGTCTGATTTCCTGTTTACATTGAAGGATTTTTGACTACGTATGAGCATAACAGTATCATCCTACATTAACAGATAGTTTTCACAGATGTAATTAACGTTTTCCCTCCTAGCGGCTACCAGAGTTGCCCTATCACGAGCAGAGATTATCCCCAGTTCAGATCTGATTGATCAGTTCTTATATATGTATGTGTATGCATATGTATTATACATGCAATGTTTTATGCCATCAATGTGTTATACATCAGTTACATACTACAGTAGGTTAAAATCATATCCTGTTTATCATTCTTAACACAAGTATTAGTTGAAATCGATTTCATGTGTAAAAATCCCACTCATTCAATCATAATATGCTTAAACATAGATCAGGGCACCTTTAATGAAGCTCTTGTATCCACTGTGTTGCTGACCACTAAAAGAGCACTATATACTCTCTTAGTGGACAGGAGAGCTTTAGGAAAGGGTGTCTCAGTGTGTATATTTTTTTAAAGATATAATGTCAGTAATTTTTATTTTATCTTTTTGTTTGTTATTATTAGAATTACTATGCTGTGTATATTCTTTATGTGTTATATAGATTATGATTCTCACCCAACAGATTGTGTTGATGAAACATAGTAGGTGTGTGTGTGTGTGTGTGAGAGAGAGAGAGAGAGAGAGAGAGAGTGCAGGTGTGTGCATTGCAAGTAAATTAAGTTGATGAGTTTACAGGAATGGGCGACATATATTTATGTATATGTATTCATGTATTCCAAAAATGTACGTACATTACATGCCTGTGTGTCCACATAGTTCTGCAGAATACAATGTGTTAATATGTCACTGCAGAGAATACCAAAGATGGCAACACTAACCCCACCCACCCACCCAACCACCCACCCACCCCACACACACACACACTCACACACACCAGACATGTTTAACCATCTCCTTTCTGCAGTCAACTCGAGATGCCGTATTGACTTCGCTACTGAAACAATCATTTCAGTAGAGAGAGATCTGAGATGTCATTTAATGTGTGTTTATAGATGCCCTCTCAATCTCGGCAGGTTTGATGTTTAAATCTGGTCTGGAGTATTTGACCCAGCCTTATCACCCTGAGACTATCATGAAGTATGTGCATGTATAAGAGTGTGAATTTATTCAAGACAATTCCAGATTGTTAAAACTGCAAGTTGTTTTGTAAATATGCAGGCATGTCTTGTTAATTTCCATTTGGCATTCTCCTGCATATTTTGCCAAAATTGGGGGGTCTCTGATGCATGGAAGATTGATTGGATGTGGAATACAAATTATTTGTCTGTTTCATTCAAACAAACTAGAACTCTGAAAGAATTAGAACTGAATTTTTTTTTTACCATGTGATGCTTAGCTTTTAATCACTAATTTTATTTGTAAAAGTTATTCTAATTCTGTAGAAAATGGATAATCTAAGTTTAAACTTAATGAAACTATAACTTATGATGAAAATGTCTACTTTTCTGAAGCGATATTGATATGATGTGCTGTCTGTTGAGTGGCAATGTAGTTATCATCCTTGGTCATGTCAGTACCAGCCTATACTCGCAGGTTACTGCAAAATTCAGCACTGAAATAGTGCTAGTCATGTTCTTTGTTGAGTTTAATGAGAAATATTGTGTGCAATTTTGTTATTACTAAGTTTGTTTTCGTTCACTATTTTTCTTTCAGTTTGCACCATATTTTTATGCAAGTCTTTGTTACACTGTATTTCTAGGTTCTGTTCTAGGTTCTGTCCTTGTTGGACTGTATTTCTAGGTTCTGTCCTTGTTGGACTGTATTTCTAACTTATAATAGTCTTGGCATCATTGACTTTGTATTTCATTTTGTTAGCACAGCATTTCTAAGTTAGTTAACATAAATTCTGAGTGGAAACTTTGTCATGCTGTATGTCTAAGTTAGTCTTCAGTATTTCTAAAGTATGTTATGCTGTATGTTTAAGTTAGTCTTCAGTATGCCATATTTTTAAGTGTGTTATGCTGTATGTTTAAGTTAGTCTTGGGTATGCCATATTTCGAAAGTATGTTATGATGTATGTTTAAGTTAGTCTTCAGTTTGTCATATTTCTAAAGTAGTCTTCATTATAACATATTTCTAATTTAAACTATTTTCTAGCATCATTCTTTGTTATCCAGATTAATCTTCCTTTTTATTACTTGTCCCTCTTGTGGAATAGATTATGTTAAAAAAGGATTAATAATGAGAAAAATAGGCTTGAAATCAACACCCATATTTTTAGCACTATTTTGCAAACAGGGCAACGGGTCCTCCATTGAAAACCTGAAACGGTAAAGCATTCATTTGACTACACTGTATACATAATCTGCATCATTCTACATAGAATTAGTGACTGATCATGTAAATTCTGCATCATTCACCATTTACATTTTCAGTCGCTCACTCTATATGTAGAATGATGCATCTTCTATGTACAGTGACAGTGGTCATATGACTGTTACCGTCTCTGATGTCAAGCTTCATTTGGGGGACCTATGTCGCAGGCATGACAATAGTATGTCCAAGTTTGAATGGTATGAGAAGGAAGAACAATAAACAAGTGTCGTGTGTGTTATCCGTGGGCACCTCAGCGATGTGGATGTAGTATATGTATCACCCTCAGTCTGGTAGTTGTGAGACCGGCCCTGTTATCAAACTGTTAACGGTGAATGGAAATAACGTGAATGTACATGGTTTAATAAAGCTGCTTTTCTACATCACAAAAGCTGTATAGTAGTCACTGTGCTTTTGGTGTTGGTAGCCACAGTGCGGCCGAAGGTCCGACCATCGATGATCCCACTACATCCGGTATACAATCTGTTTTGGTGTTGGTAGCTACAGTGCGGTCGAAGGTCCGACCATCGATGATCCCACTGCATCCGGTATACGATCTGTTTTGGTGTTGGTAGCTACAGTGCGGTCGAAGGTCCGACCATCGATGATCCCACTACATCCGGTATACGATCTGTTTTGGTGTTGGTAGCTACAGTGCGGCCGACGGTCCGACCATCGATGATCCCACTACATCCGGTATACGATCTGTTTTGACCAGCCCCGTTGCTCAGAACAATTGTATATACTATTAATTGTAAGTCAAATTTTAGGGACTCTCTACAAGTGTAAATCTGTTTACACAAAACATTTTTATCACTACTATAGTTTTAGCTAACCAGGTTCGCAAGTATTGTAGCGACGTACGTGTTTTATGCAATCGACTTGGTAAATACTTTTAGAGGGTCCATAACATTTGACTTAAAATTCTGAGCAACGGGCCCCTGTAACCAAACGTTTTGCTATATAATATGCCCTGATAGATTGATATTTCGGTTTCCGCATCAGATTGATAAAAAAAAACATGCAGCCAAAGTGATAAATTAAAGGTACGCATGGTCAAGTATCCTAACTTCGTTAGTATTCCATTTTTATTTTTTTGAATTGGGGTTTAAAGTCGCTTCCAAGATTCTTTCACTTATATCACGACTTGTCAGTTTAGGGCATGAGGAAACCCGCAGCATCCGTAGCGCTGAGTGTTGCAGTAAACCTGCGAGGATCGGCAGGTACTGACAAGACCAATGATGATAACTGCATTGCCACTCTACAGACATCGCATCCTATCAATATCGCGTCAGAAAGGTAACTTTCGCGAACATTGATGCCGGGCCCCCTGGGCGGGATTTGAACCTGGAACCTTTGGCTCCGAAGTCCAACTGTTCTACCACTGCGCTACCACCCGCCCGTTATAGCACAGTAATTAATGGCGAAACTTTTTAGTGTACTATGTACTGGGTAATTTCATAAAGCGTTCGTATCCACAATGAGACCATAGCACTCTAGTACAGATCTTGTTCGCTGCATTGTTGTCTCTTAAGACTTGGTGGATACCAGAGCTTCATGAAATGGTATCCTGTATTGGTTGTCGTTGATTGTAGCAACAAGCAACAATAATACACATAATACCATGAGTAAATTTACATATTAAATGCGTTACCTTCACGAGTAAGTACACATCTGCAAGTCTCAGATATTCAGTAATTAATTCTATGAAAGCACATGAAATACCGTCTCAGCCATTAACTCATCATCATCATCATGTCTCATTCTATTCTGAGTCCCAAACGACAGCAAAGTTCACAACACTATCAGAAACATACACAGAACACGACTGAAGCCTTCTGTTCATGGCCGATGATTCTCTCAACTCATGCAGAAGACCATATTTGGAAGCGCCGTATCTCTGGAAACGATCGGTCGCTGCAGAAGCATCCGACCAAAGTCCACTAACAAACGGGTCGTCGCCCAGAGAATAAAACTTAGCATACTGAAGTCCTCGACCATTCTTCAGTTGTTTCTTCTGTTCTACGAGAAACTCCTCTGCAGATATTTGAAGCCACGAAACAACGCTTTGATCACTATCTGTAAAGATTGCAGATGCATAAAGTTCGCCTTTATGAGAAGCAACTGACTGGCAAATAAGCGTATAATTATTGGATTCCTTTTCAGATTTCATCTTTAGGAATAATTCTACGGGGACAGAAGATACGACCACTAGTTTGCTATGGATGGTTTCATCATGCTTCAATATTACGCAATTATGAATTTGTTCCGCAGATGAATACGGTTCAATGATGACAGGGTAATACATTTTGTCCTGTTCCTTTGAAACAACATATTCGAGTTCACTGCACTTTACGTCCATGTATATACTCCAGTTAGCCGAATTTTTGCGTAGAATAAAGCTGAATACCAAGGTTGAATTTATTTCGCACGTATTTACCCAAACTACCATAAAACCAGAAGACTTTGCCTCGACAATTCTCGCCATCACCTCCGAGTGTGGAACCAAAATAAGCACCTTCTCCTGACCGTCTTGTGAGGTAATCTCGAATACATCACTGAAGGTTTGACCCTCGAAATACAGCGGATATCCCTCCACAGTGCTTAGCGCATATTTCCAAAGCCCGTCCAAATCCATGTCCCGCGACCAGGCGTTCATTAGCAAGACCCAGCTGAATCCCGATTTATGATGCATCATTGTTCCACACGTGCCTTCCATCGCACCAGTGTGACCAAAACTACTGCCAGAATCCTGGACATCAAGCCCAAGGCCATACCACTCGTCGCCTTCCTGGTACAGTGGTTTCTCCAGCATCTTGGACACGGACGAGGGCTTCAGCACTTGATGGATTCCCTTGGTGCGACACAGAACGGGCTTTTGTCTACGCTCGTTTAATACGTTGTCCACCATCTTGCAAGCATCAGTATCACACATTGAGCATTCGGATGTGCATGGAGTACGTACAATAGGGATGCCAAACGATGTGTATGTTTGGTATTCTGATGACACTGCTATATTATTGTTAGAATATAAGTCCGGTAGCTGGCTATCTGAACCATCCAGTTCTGAACTGTGAATATCCACCTCAGCGCAACTAATATTGTTATCGAAAGAAATGTCAACTTCCATCTTCGGCACCTTTGATGTGGAACTATTTTTATGTGAACATACTTTTGTTTTCTTTAGTGGTATTCTTTCACTTTCCGTAGCAGTATCATTCAGTTTTCTGGAATTGCTGTCACGTTTCATTGCAATGTTGCTATTCAAATGGTTGCATGGCATTTGCTTCATTTGTGATTCCAACTGACAAGTAGAACTGTTTGATGGCTGCCCCGCAATGTCAAGGTCACTCTGGGAAAGTGCTTCCTGTAGCATGTGAAGAAGTTTGAGTATATCGAGAGGGGAGGCAACCCATCCTCCATAGGAACCTGTGTTCTCCATACTGAACGAGCCGTACTGGGGTAACACGTGACCCTCCGTGGAAAATATGGATTTCTGAATGGCGGGCTCCCTGTTATTGAAATATTCCACCTAAGCAAAGATAATAAAGAATTGAAAACAAAGATATACGTTGAGTACATGTATGGATGAAACATATCAAATGGGAAGTATTTACAGTGACAGTAGGGCCAATAAGGTGATTACCTCGTCGGCGTCGCATAGAACCCGTTTGGTGAAGCCAACTCGAAGACGAGGTAGCCCCATTGTGGACATGACTGCTCTCATGTACGTTTGGTAATCTTGCTGAGTCACCCTCTCCAGCACCATGCCTAATACCAAGTAGCCAAAGTTGGAGTAAGCGTGGCGCTTTCCTACAATGTACGCAATAATACACAGTTGATCGTGAGCTCAGTATAACAAGATAGAGATGAAGCGAGAGAGCATTGGTAGCATGTTTACACTTGCGCAGAATAGCTAAAGTTATGCATGCCAATTTTATACAAGCAAATGTTATAGTCAATAATCTGATAATGTGTTTCAGCATTTATGTATTTTTTATTTATTTATGATTTGTTTGTACAATGCATGACAGTCACTACAATATATCTTAATGTACCAATGCTAAGTTTCCAACAAATATGCCAAAATGCTATTTTACAATAGTATAGAGCATAACACTATTGAGAGAGAGAGAGAGAGAGAGAGAGAGAGAGAGAGTAGGGATGATTGGAGCACACAGATACCACAGTATCCCAGAATTGGTATCATTACCTTCAAGCATACTTTATCGACTGTCAAATTGATGAATCCACTTTATACACTGTATTCCATATATACGAATTAGCAATATATTTATACAATTGATGGATGAAATCCTCCCATAAACCTTAGTCCAACTTACCTGGTGCAAACTGAAGCTTTTTGGACATCATGAACCTAACCAGCTTTACGTTAAATGCATTACTGATAGGCGAGATAAAGCCGTCTTTTGGACCAATGGCGTCCAAGTTAAAAAACACTGGGTCGCCTGCCTGGTCTCGATCCCATCCTGAAGCGTGTTGGAGTAGGTGACGGACCGTTATCTGTAAAACACGCTTATCTCCCTTGTAGTTTGGGCGAAACTCTTTCAGAATTCCTGAAAGCAAGACAATGCATATAGGCATTAGGCCATATGTAATGCATCTAACGCTTGTATCATCAATATGTGTATTGCTTGATTCATAATCCAAAGGATAAATAGGAAATAGCTATTGTTATTCATTTTCTACATAGTTTCTTCATACCATGGCAAGTGTTTTACCACTAAGTACTGCAGGTCAACTACCTGTAGTACTGTAGCCTAATACCTTTAGCTCACCTTTGTGTCCAAATACTTTGTCTTCAAGAGTCAGGTGACCTTCTTCGACCAATCGTAATGCACCAATAGCTGTCAATGGTTTGCTGATACTGGCAATACGGAATCTAGATGAAGACGTCACTCGTCTGTTCACGCCGGCAACTCCATAACCTAGCAGTGGATGGATACATGCTATACATGGTACTTCTTTCTAACAAAATCATATTAATTACTAGTATATGAACAATTATGTTGTTTTATTGTATTTTTAATTTTTTTTAAATTATGTTCATTATGCCATAATTACCTTGAGAGTAAATCACGTCCCCATTGCAGCTAATCGACAGTCCAATTCCTGGAATTCCTTGTTCCGCCATAAATTGTGTAATAATCTCGTCAAACGTTTTAAACCCATCATGTGTTTCTTCATTGCCTAGTCTTGGGGCTTTGAAGTGGGGAAAGCAGCGATTAGATTGGTATAGAAGGACTATATTTACGGTATATAATATAATGTGATCTACACTTTAATAATTTGGCATACTATTTTAAATATCAAATCATAATCAAATCATTGCAAGACTTGAAGTTGTGATACAGAATAACTACCCCAAAAGGCATCCTTAATAGTGCATGACATTAGACAGGCCATCCTTGAAACACATACCATTATTACTACTTACTATTTAGCATTCGTCAAAATAGTTACGGATGTTAATTAGTAGGCCTTGGCATTTATCATACATCGTCTGGGTTTAACTGGATGTAGATAGGCGTGTTACCGCTGAAACACAATCTAAGATCCAGCTAGGTTACCCCCCCTTGCTGTTGTTTCGTCAAAATGTGTTTACAGTTGTTTTTCTGTTCTCGCGCAACATCAAATTAGCCACCGATCATAAGATACTCATATACTCTGCACCCGTTAAAACTCAGGAATGCAAACATCAAAATCAATATGTGATAAACGTTAACGTAGATCAAGCTACTAGACTCTAGTTGCAGAGCTACAACATTGTGTCTTGTGGATAGTTGGTTGGATTACTGGCATGATGGGTCTTGTTTCATTATGCTACGGTACCGTCCGCATACACTTAGTAATTATAATAACAACATCGACCTTACCTATCCACTAACATAGCAGACTCGCCTCTATAGTATAGCACAGCATATGCCGTAAAACCGTTACCTGATTCCACGCTGTAGCTGTGCTCGATCATTCTCCTACCGTTCGAGACTTCAGTAATGGCGGAAACCTTGCATATTTTACGTCGCTTCAATAATTCACATGGTAAGGTGTTACTGATCATATGCTGAGTTACAATAGCCTACAGTAGTATTGTCCACCGTTATGTTTAACGTGCAATGTTATGTCGTATACTTTGCTTGGAACTCGACCTAGATGTACTTTCCCGTGGAAGTTGGAATATGAGATATGGGCCTACATTGACACAGTATTGGCCCATGGGTAGGCTTGCTACATCAGATGTTCGTGTGTTATGGCTGGCCCAGGACGTCATTTTGTTGAGGCCTACAGATGATCTATTGCACGGCAAGAATCTGTAGCTCGTTGTCGAACAGAACCTATGTGAACACTGGCTGATACTGTGGAACCAACAAACGATGGATGGTATCTTGACCAAGTCGATCGGGAACGTAACTTCGCCCATATCTCATATTCCATGCAATGGTAATTCCATGCAATGGTAATTATATTCATAGATTTCGTTGATGACGTGGACTAACCTACACATATAACTGCTAACTACATGTACACGTACACGTGTTTGGAACATGTATGTGCGTTGAGGGAAGAGGGGCCGAGGGGAGAGAATAATAAGGAAGAGCGTAATTGCGAACGGGTCTGTGCTCTATTACCGATACTATGTATGTAACAATTTAATCAAATATCAACAAATTGAGAAATGGGAAATGTTGTAACTGTGTTTAGTAAAATACATATATTGAAAACTTAAATTAAGACGTTAATTTTACCATTACCTAGATGAAGTAGCTGTGATTGTACTTATTACTAACACATGCAATGTATGTATTGAACTGTGTGTGTATCTCCAGGCCTCGGGGCAAACCACAAGAAAAGAACAAAGTGACCGTATGATAGTTTTATGCAACGACAAAAGCAATACACGCTACATTGATTTACAATTGATTCAAATCCAGCTGCTATGGCGTATATATATATTATTATCATTACAATACAAGCTAGCTATTTGGTCAGTTGCTGTCCTGTAAAAACACGTACAAGTAGGTTAATTTACTTACAAGTCGATGGCCGCCCAAAAGGACATCGCTCTTTTACAGTCCAGAGTATCTCTTTCAGTCTATAGCATCACTTATTGTTATTATTGTTATTATTGTATAGAAATAGGTTCTGGCGAATGATACATTGGTTAAACGTGTTTCGGGGTGTACTGATACTTTCAGCGCGTACAACCCCGTCCGCCCAGAGAAACACAGATCTAGCCGTAATGACAATGGACAACTTTTATGTGGGCCAATTTCCGTTTTATGGAGCAGATTCCAGTGCAACTCCCTTCATTTATGAATAGTCTGAATGCAATTGGAATGTTTTTTCTTACGATCTTGCACCTGTTGTTCATTGTCCAACAACCTGGAACAGAAAAACACATTTTACAGCATGGATAAATACGTTGCTTCCACATCAGTGTCGAGTTGCACGACACTCTTGTAGCGCTACAATAATTGTAAGTCCACTTGTAGAGTCTTCTTGTCCAATTATAGAGTCTTCTACAATTGTAATTGGGTTGCACGAAGCTCTTGTAGGCTATCTGAAGAAGACAGCGCTACAACTATTGTAACGGCAGTTGTAAGTCCCTACAACTATTGTAGCCTCCACGAGCGTCGTGCTGCTTGGAAGCCAATGAACCCTATAGGTTATAAGGCGCTAATATATTGGAATTTGTCGTCAGAAAAGTCAGTTCAGAATATATGTGATTTACTGGCCGGTGATTGGTTATAAATGGTAATTATACTCTATTTGACAAGTACAACATCTAGCACTTCAAATAAATCCCGTTTTATTCCCCAGTAGTGTTAATTTATTACATTAGTAATGCTATGAGTAGAATGACAACTTGGTTTAATTTATCTGGGCAGATTCTGTGCAGATCTACAGTGACGTCAGATCACTTCCTGTCTGCCAATTTCGAGCAGATGAACCAGTTTATTAAGTTATGCTTAAATATGTTAACACTGTCGCCTATGGGAATTTAGTTTATAACCTATCAGTTCTATTCGGTTGTCCAAATACCACACGTGCATATTGTTACAAAGTCGTGTGTAAGCCAATAATACATATTGAAGCCTGATATTCCATTCATCGATTGCAAATTACATCGAGCTAATGGTCAATGCACAAGACGAAAATACAACATTCTTTCAACTTACCCTGACTAATTATCCGAAGCTTTCCTTTAGTGCACTGTCGCTTCATGCAGTAGTGGCGGTTATGGTCCATAATTTGTTCACCATTACGCAGACACTTGCCATTATGCATGCATGCTTAAAAGGTACACATTACCTAATCAATATTCATGTACTGTAAATCATGAAATTAATGCGTCACTAATTTAATGCGACCTCGAGCTTTTAGACATAAATGCGATAACAATTAAATGCGACCGACCATGTTTTTCCCCGGACCTACCATTCATTATTTTACATAATGCGTAGGAATTGAATGCGGCCATACGCCAATCGCATTGTTCGCATTAATATCATGTTCGCATTAATTTCCTGATTTTCAGTATTACAATACGTATCGTCACTACACTAGTACAGTATCATTGTTGGCAACTGTTATAGTGAAGAATCTGATGATGTGTTTCAGCATTTATTGTTTCCTAACAGTGCATGACAATGCTAGGTTTTTAACCAAGAAGCCAAAATACTATTTTACAATAACACATCATAACACTTCATTTTAGAATCAGCTCCATGAGAACAATTATGGTACTAGTCTCTTCAGTAATTAATTCTACAATTATTAGGCTCAATGGGAATGTATTATGACATAATTGTACTACGACGAACCGATCTATCCCCAAGTGTATTTTTGCTATGTTGAATTGCCAGAGCAACCAGCAGAAATATGTTCAGTTATTTAAGAAAACTAGAGCTGAAGAACAAATTAACGTAAATGCTAATTATTTTATCTTACGCTCAAGATTTGCTAAAAACGAGGTTTTATATCTGAGGTATAGTCTAATTGGACAGCACATATAAATTTTCCCCCCAAGATGTTGATTAGGATGCAAGTATTTCCATAAGCGTATTAAACCTATATTATTTACCATACCACTGACCTCTAAATGTTTTGACCATCAACTTGCCTGTTCTATCTCCATGCGTCCTGTCCACACACAAGACTAGAATATCACTTTTTTCCAACTTACCCCGACCAACTCTCAAAAGCTTCCCTCGAACGCACTGCAGCTTCAAACAGGATTTGTTGTCATTCTCCATAACGTGTGCACCATCACGTAGACACTGTCCGTTAAACATACATCCTAAACAAATATATATAGAAGATAGTGTATTACTACTGTTTGCAGATAATGTCATAGGTGACTCTGTTATTGGCCCACAGAGGAAGCTAGATGCACTCAATATGTCCTGTACAAAATGGGGAATAGAAGTAATTCTGTACAAGTCTCAAATAATTATTTTTAGAAATGGAGGGTACTTAAATGAAAGGGAGACATGGTATCCCAGGAATACAGTTACTTAGTACAATTATCTTGGTATTGTATTTTCATTGCACTTAATATGGACTAAAGCTTGTTAAACATAATGATTGTGTTCAACGTAAGAATGCAGCACATCCCGTATGATCCATGCTTGAAGTAGATCCTACTGTAACAAGGGGGTTTCCACAGTGTTTATGCTATCCATGTCCAGCGATGGAAGACACAATAATGGATTTGCTGATATTTTATTTACAGCTCCATTCCAGTATTATTATTTACAACTTATTCTCAGATATTGACAGACAGTAGGACATCTCTATTCCACTACTGGTTCTGAATATAATGTCTTATCTTTACATATAGTAGAACATATCTCTTATATACCCATACAACGTTACTATGGGTATTAACAAACATTCAAACATACTTTACTTGGTAAGTAAAGCTACTGCAGACTAAAAGTGTGTCATTGCAAGATTGAAACAATGGGTAGCGAATTACAATTGGGTACATCGTACTAGTTATAGTGATAATCCCATTGACATATTAATACAGTGAATTGGATTATCATTAGCTTAAGAGAGCTGGAGCCAAATATCACACTGTCACACTACAATGCCTTTCAATATTATCAGTAAGATTTTCGATATAAAGATTTTGCCCATTTTACTTTATGGTTCTGAAATATGGGGATTCACATTAGGATAAAATATTGAGAAAGTACACATGTATTTCTTTAAGTGATATCTATGTCTAAATATACGGGTCTCATCAAATGCTGTTCTTAGAGAAGTAGGTAGAAATTATTTATGTATTAAGTATTACTACCGTATTACATATCGGTTTGCACTGTTGCATATGAATAGAAATAGATACTATAGGCTTGTTACAAAATGTTGAAAACAAATGATCATAATGGAAAAGTTAACTAGACAACACATATTCGTTTACTTCTATGTGGAACTGTTTTTTCTCATGTATGGATAAGTCAAGGTTGTGCTGATGTTTCCATATTTATGTCCATTTTAAACAACGTTGTAGAGATATTCAGTCGCAGAATTGGCATAACAAAGTTCAAATTTCTTAGAGTTGTATTCTTCCTATAAATCGACATTAACAACCAAAGCTTATATAATAATAATAATAATAATAATAATAATAATAATAGTGTGCACATTTGCTTTACTATTTAAAAAATCAATTAGAATAAAATTGAGAGCACCTACTTATTTCACCGAGTTCTGAGTAGCACCTATCCGCCCTTCTAGTAATCTTATAGCTATCACATCCATTTCTGTACACAATTCCCGGAAGATAACATTTCCCATTCATCTTGCAGGCTGCAACACATTATCAACTTCTGTTTCACCAGTACTGATATATGATACTGCTATTTATATGTTATTTTTTGTTTTCTATTATAAACGATTATTGCACTAAGTTACTACTGCGAAAATTTAATCAGTACGAGATGTAACTAGTAAACTAAACACTAAGACATTGCGATGTATTGTTTACCTAATATCGTCTGTCACTATCTACCCAGCAAACACACAACGTTATATAACGTTGACAAAACGTTGTAATAACGTTATATAACGTTGTATGTTTGCCGGATAACCATGCTTAACCTGCTTCAATATTTACAAGAATCTGCCACTGTTGACTTCCAGATTATTAGTATTTACTTTACTACTTGCGCAAATATTTTTTCACCTAAGAAGATCTCGACGTGAATATATTTTAAACCACTCCCTAATTTATACGTGTTAGAAGAATCAACATGCATTCAATGGATGGCGTGTGTCTGTGTCTGTATCTGTGTCTGTGT